>PITA01031596.1:0-15019 GCA_004023965.1 Spilogale gracilis
CTCGAACTCAGGACTCCGAGATCGCATGCTCTTCCCACTGAGCCAGCCAGGCACCCCAGCTGGGGAGTGTCTGAGCCTCAGGATCATGATTTCTCACTGGGCTCCCTGGAGCCCTTGGCACGGGCTTCTCAAAAACAATGCCAGGGGTCATACAGCTATTCCGTTTTCCACATTTAAAAAATCCTGATAGAATTAGTGCATGGACCATTTTTAAGACTGCACAGGTAAGCTAAAAAATTACATTTCTTTGCTTTAGGCCAGAATTACATAAACTCAGTTGGCATTGGACACGCAGAACAAGTGAACAGCTGCTTAATAAATATGGTTTGCTGAAGGTCTATCAGAGGGAAGGCAAAGTCGTTTTTTAAATGCTAAAAAGTGGCTCTGAACAAGTTTCTTGGTCTGTTTTCTTGTGAAATGAGAATGATGACACATACTTACAAGAGTCCATGGGATAAAGTCTGTAAAATATCATTTAAGTACCTGGCACATAGCAAAAGATTCATGAATTCTAGATACAAGTCATTGTCATTATCAAATGATTAGGAGCTACTGCAGAGACTTCTGTTCAACCACAGCTCTCTAAAACATGAGTCAACTTGCTAGAAAACCATAGGGACTTCTGTAAAACCACTCAGTCCCCTGGCTCTTGCAAGTCTGGGAGAGTCACACTGGTAGACCATTAAATTCCAAGCTTCCCTGAAACAATCTAATAACTCTTCAGGTGTCCTCCCTGGTCCTGGCCCGCTGGGGGTATTAGGGTTCTGCAGGTGACTCTCAAAGCAGGAAAGTCATAAGGCACCAGGGCAGGTTAGACTAGGCCACTAAGGAAGGGAGAAATCCTCCGCTTCCTGCAGAGAGGGCAGCAGTCAGGGTTAACAGAAAAGAGTCTGAGGTCCAAATGGACTCCAGATCTAAATATGACCTAACCACGGAGCACTGGTGCTGAGATGAGGCTGATTCAGGAAGACAGCAGTTTAACATTTAGAGCTGAGAGGATGTCCTCCTTTTGTCAAAAGAACTTTGTGCCTAGGGCTACCTGACCTCGTTGGTAGTGGGGACCACAAGGAGCCTGATTGGAGGGGGGAGAACAGCCTGGGCAATTGTAAAGGAGAGCAGAGGGGCAGAGCAGGAATGGGACAAGATTGACACCCTTGAAGTCACCAGAAAGTCTGTTCTCCCTGGATTTTTAGCAGAGGTGGCTGTTAATATTATGTAGTATCACTAAAAGTACTACCATTTATTGAGCACCTACTGTATGTCAAACCTTACACTTAATTATTTACATGGATTATCTCATACGATCATGGTGAGAACCCTAAGAAGGGAGTTACTATTATTATACCCTCATTTTACAGACAAGAAAACTGAGGCTCAGAGAGACCAACTCACTTGTTCCCAGGTGCATCATTTGGGCACCTAACTCGTTAAGTGACAAGGCAAGCCTGGGGCCACCCGCGCCATCTCTGGTTTTTGCCTCCTGCCCTGACCCATTCCTCTTCCCTCTTCTGCCCTGGGCACATGAGAAGAACAGGAAAGAGTGGCCCCCGGGTGTGTGCTGGTGTCCCCCGCCCTCACACCCGCTTCTTGTTGCAGGAAAGTGAACAAGTGCTACCGGGGCCGCTCCTGCCCCATCATTGTGCACTGCAGGTGCGTAGGGATGGGTTGGGGGCAGGGGTGGGGATCACAGGGGACAGGTCAGCCCAGGCCATCGGGCCCCCAAGGTGGGGCATTGCTGATTCCCGCCCCTCTCTCTGGGCCATGAACACTGTCTGCCTGGCCACTTGATGCTGGCCAGTGACAGCCCATGGGCCAAGTTCAACATACCATCTGTTGTTGTTTTTTTTTTTTTTAATGGCCCATGAGCTAAGAATGGTGTTCACATTTTTAATAGTTGAAGAAAATTTAAAAAGAACGTGTGACAGAGACTATTTGTATGTCACACACAAAGTTGAGAATATTTACCCTCTGGCCATTTACACCAAAAGATTGCTGAACAAAAGCCTGGCCGGAGGCTGGAAAGGGCTGTTCCCATCCTGCCCCAGCTACTTTCACCTTAGGACTGAGCCAGGGTTCTCCTTTTAGGCTGGCCCACTACCCAGGTGACACACCGTGGGTCACAGGTTCCCCACTGAACACCCAATTCCCAGGGCCCCGGGACTGTGACTACTGCCACCTCAGCTCACCACGCCCTCCCCAAGCCATGTCTAGTGGCCCCACCAGTGTCTTCCCCACCCCAGCCTCCCTGTCTCCTCTGCCCCTCCCCCTTTCTGCTGGGTCCTGAGCTGAGCCTGTCACCATCTCCTGTTTCAGTGACGGTGCAGGGAGGACTGGCACTTACATCCTCATTGACATGGTACTGAACCGCATGGCAAAAGGTGAGGACTGTCCCCAGCACCCGCAGCTCTGCCCCTGATTAGCTGTCCCAGCACCCAGGCTCACGAGCTCCTGGAGGGACCGGTTATCACACCCCCAGGCTTTGCCCAGTCCCTCAAGACTCCCAGCTCAGGACGCTCTAGGCTTTCTGGGTCCTGTCCCCTGGACCACTTCTGTGCCCTCTCTAATCTCCAGGAGTAAAGGAGATTGACATTGCTGCCACCCTGGAGCACGTCCGTGACCAACGGCCGGGCCTCGTCCGCTCAAAGGTGACTATTCCTCCTTGCGCCGACCCAAGCTGCCAGCCTCCCCCAGGGAAACCAGCAACAGCCTGCCTCCCCCACTTGCCCCCACCTGCCCCAGGAGGACTTCTTCTTACCCAAATGACCTCCCTGGCTCCTCCCACCAAACCACCCCTTTCCTGGGGCAGGAGCAGAGGTCAGTCCTCTCCATGACCATCCTCCCCCTGCCCTTCCCCAGGACCAGTTTGAATTTGCTCTGACAGCGGTAGCTGAGGAGGTGAACGCCATCCTCAAGGCCCTGCCCCAGTGAGACCCCTGGGGCCCCTCGGTGGGCAGAACAGCCTCTGCTCCCTCTTCACCTGTGTGAGCATCTGTGTACCCCCTCCTACCCCCAACCCCACTGCCTGGGTCCCACTTTGGCATGGCTGGTTACAAAGAAGGGGATGTGGGAAGGGGTGGACCTATCCAGACTCTCACCTCTCAGAGCCCCTGGGAAGTCCCATGGGGGCAAGGGGGAAGTGATTGGAGGCCAGCCAGGAGTAGAGGAAAGTCCTCTACCCAGAGCCTTTCCCTGCCTGAGTTCCCTGGCTCCCAAGTTCCTGTTCTTCTGAGAGCTCCCAGGATGTCTGTGCAGACGGAAACAGGTGGATGGGCCGCCACACCCAGCCTTCCTTGCTTGCCCAGCCCCTACTGCTTGCCACCCCGCCTCCGTGGCCCATGCTCTGGCCTCTGCCCTCCCTGCCTCCCTCAGGCCTCCTTCCCTGCCCTCCTGCTACATGCCACTCCACTCTCGCCCTCTGGCACAAGAGAACATTTCTAGAAAAATCTACTTTTGTATCAGTGTGAATAAAGTTAGTGTGTCGTGCGTGCAGCTGCAACCCAGACTCCTACACTTTGGCGTCATCTCTGCTTCCAGACTCCATCTCCCACCTCCGTGAGGAGCTGGGCCCTGCGGCATGGCTCAGGAGAGGCTGACAGGGATGGGAGAGCCAGGCTGCAGAGTCTGGCTCTTAAGGCTTGAATAGCAGCCAGTCTCTCTGCAGCGCCTCCCCTGGAGCCGTCACTCTCCAGGGTGCACAGGTACACAGCTTTGCAACGATGCTACCTGAGCGCAAGCCCGGAAGAACCTTCTCCCAAGGTTTGTGGAGAGTGGAGTTTGGATTGGAACTCCCACACGCTGAACCTCTTTACTGCCTCTCCTCTTAGTTCTTGAGGAGCTGCTTCGTGCCCTTGAGCCTCAGGACAGTGTACCCCGTGCAGGCCAAGTGCCTGGCGCACCACAAGCAAAGCTAGCTAGACTCTGACAGCGGCTCAGAGACCAGGCCTGTGAGACATCACTACGGGCATCCGTGCACATGGGCAGGGGGCACTTTCTCCCCCTCCCCCAGCACCCCTCACTCAGGTCCCAGGTCCTCACCTGCATGTCAGGAGGCATCCTTGGACAAAGGTGATGAACACAGAAATGAGGCAAAAAGAGCCTTGGGCCTGGCACAACTTGGGAATTAGGAACACTTAACCTTGCCAAGGCTGTCCCCTCATATGAAAAATGGGGGTATCGCCATCTGCCCGGCACAGGGAGCCAATGGACCAGTGAGCAGACCCTAGAGGTCCCCAGCAGACCCCTACACCTCACCTGTGCTCTGCTGAGGCTCAGCTCCAATGCTTGATATCTCAAAGGCTAGAGGTGGGCAAAACAGCCATTTTACAAACTTCCAGCAGATTCCCTCTTTCAAGAAAGAGGCTTGGGGCACCTGGGTGTCTCAGTGGGTTAAAGCCTCTGCCTTCGGTTCAGGTCATGATCTCAGGGTCCTGGGATCGAGGCCCGCATCGGGCTCTCTGCTCAGCAGGGAGCCTGCTTCCTCCTCTCTCTGCCTGCCTCTCTGCCTGCTTGTGATCTCTTTGTCAAATAAATAAAATCCTAAAATAAAGAGAGGCTTGAAGTTTCTCTTTCAGGGAAGGCTACTTCCTTGCATTGAGAAATGCACAATACAGGCCCTTTGGCTGTGGAAGATGAAGCCAGGTCCTTGTCCTGGGATGGGAGTCACCAGGGAGCCATGGCGCTCTGCTTGACAATGCAAAATTGTTTGTCCCGTGAAGGGCATCTCTGAAGGTGTCCAGAGAGAAGGGAGGAGGAGGAGGTCCCTGGCTTTGTCCTCCCTGAGTCCTGATGAGTTTGGCACCTGGAGCCTGGGAGGGGTGGACTTGGGCCTCTCCACATGGGAAAGGCAGGCCTCTGAGACTGGCCACTGGCC
This sequence comes from Spilogale gracilis, assembly GCA_004023965.1. Lineage (NCBI taxonomy): Eukaryota > Metazoa > Chordata > Mammalia > Carnivora > Mephitidae > Spilogale > Spilogale gracilis. Next base: position 4,871 of record PITA01031596.1, read on the forward strand.
TTGAGGTGAGGGAACCTGGGGAGGGGCTCAGTCCGTGAGCTTCAGGAGTAGTTTTTACAAGTTTTCACCACGTGTTCCCTACTTTCTGTCATTCCTACACTTGTAGTTGAGTCATAACAGTCTGGTCCTAGCTCTGGGGCAGAGTAGTGGATGGTGGTCCCTGCTGGGGGAAAGCCAGCGGGGGGCCACAAGAGGCAAAGGCAGAAGAATGGGAGCATTCCTCGGAATTCAACATGTGCTTGGGGAGGGCAGCCTGGTCAAAGGGGGGACTTCTGCCATCATCCGGGAAGCCTTGTGACCTCTGGTGTTTGGGTGATGAATGGAGGCTTTGTCATCCATAGGTCCCGTGGGGTCCCCTTTGGGGCCACCCCGGAAAGGAAGAACACAGGAATGCAGCGCACCACCGAGTTGTCAAAACAGCTTTATTTATCGACTTCCAGTGTTTCTCTCTCGGTCTGAGCTCAGCCCAGCTGGCTTTGATAGGTCTCTGAGATGCAATGTCACAGAGCTGGCAACACCTGGCTCCACCAGTCCCCTCCCTGGCCACGGGGCTCCCCAGGCAGGGAGGAGGAGAGGCAGCTCATTTGTGGTGTTGAAGAAGAATGGGCAGCAGGGTCAGAGGCCAGAAAAGCCATACAAGCAGCAACATGCCCAGAGCACCCGTCACACACCAATCCTGGCCACGCACATGCGTTCGTGTTCTCTCTCTCTCTCTCTCTCTCTCACACACACACACATACACACACACACACACACACACACACACACACTCACACTCTCTCTCTCTCTCTCTCTCACTGGTGGCCTCCCCTTCCAAGCTCTCCGCCTGCCCACGCCTTCTGGGGCCACGCCCTGCTTGTCCATCCCAGCGGGCCTGTTCCTCGGATCCGACTGCCCACAGGGAAAGAGCCTCTCCCAGATGCTGCAGGGCTCTGATTTGCACACTCTAAGCCCGGGGCTAGCAAGATGTGTCGGGGGAACTGAAGTTTGGTCCACGACCCCGTCATCCACATCCTTGCCACCCCTTCCAGAGTCAAATAAGATGACAAGATCTCTCTTTCTCACAGCGAGTGACAAGCTGACCTGGACTGGAACTACATGTCCTAAGATGCACAGCTCCACAACCACTCATTGCTTCCCCCAGCATGATCTATCAGAAATGAGGCAGGGTGTGTTGCATTCTGGGACTTGTAGTCCCCAAGAGACAGCACCACACACCAAGGGAAGAGTTCACAGGCTAAGACTAAGGATGCCTCCCACCCAGCCCCCACCCACTACCCAGGCCCAGCTCTGAGCTCAGCATGGGTGAGGGAGAGGAATGGTGGGTCCCCTCCCAGCACACAGGGGAGGGTGCTGTCCTGTTGGAACTGTGCAGCGGCTCTGGATCCCGGACATCCAGCTCAGAACACATCTGAGGAGAGAGCGGGGGCGGGGTGATAGGAGACAGGGTCAGCAGGAAGCCGTGGAGGGTGGAGCCAAGCATGCAGACCTGGGCTAGCCCTGTGGCCTCTCCCTGAGCCCTGATGCATGGTGAAATAGGACGAGGTACGGTCCCCTCCTAAGCCTCCCTCCTGGGGCACCCTGGCCTTATCCCACCTCTCCAGGGATAGCCAGCCTCACCTCTGCCTAGTCCCGAGGCCTGGGGCAGGCTGAGGCAGCAAGAGGAAGGGAGGAGGAGTGGGCTCCGGTTCCGAATCTGGATGAGAGGCTCCCGCCCCACCCAGCTAGCCTCCCCAGAAGACCTTATGGCCCTACCGGCCACAGCATCTTCCCGGTCACACTGAGGCTTTCTTGGGGAAGGAAGAAGGGAGTCCTAGCCAGATGGCAGTGAAAGCAAGCGATGCGGCCCGCGGGGAAGTGCAGAGAGAAGAGAGCGAGGGAGGAACAGCAGCACCAGAAGGGAAGCAACAGAGACGTCAGAGCTCAGGGTGCGATGTCTGCAGCTGGCCAAGGAGCACGGGAGGCTCTCTGGTGTAGCTGCCGACTCCGGCTCAGAGAACCCCAGGCCAAGTCCTCCTTCCTTGACATCATCAGCAACACAGGTGGCCGGAGCCCTGGGCACAAACGGCCCGACCCAAACCACTACTGCCCCTCAGAAACTCCTCATCTAGTAGGAATAAGTGCAGCCTGGCTACCAGGAGGCCCTCCCGCTGCCCAGAGGTCCCCCCACCCTGGGCTTCACCAGGGACCTATCAGCTGTGGCTGAGCAGAACAAATCCCGAGTCCACACTGGAGTGTGAGTGGACATGGGAGGGAATCCTGCTAGGGGAGCACTGACTTGGAGAAGGGCTCCTGCAACTCAGGCCCTGCCGCTTTGCTCCCGACAGTGAGCAGGACCCCAGGTCACCCTGAAGCAGGGTGGTTTGGGCCTGGTGATCAGAGGATGAGGCAGCGAGAGGCCTTCTCCTCCGGGGATGGGCTGGGTTTGGCCGCATCCCCCCTTGCAGCCTCAGGGGTCCCCCCCACTCCGGGATCTTGGTCCTGGGCTTTGGGCCGCCCTTGCCGTCCACGCTGCACCCCCCGCCCACCTGCTGGTTTCTTCCCAGCCGCCTCCATCTCTGATAGGCTGTAGGCCATGGCGAGCTGCAGGTCCTCGTCATCCTCGGAGAGATCGCTGTCAGAGGGGCGGGAGGCAGGAGTGTGCCGGACCTGTGTGCCCCCGGACCTGGAGGTGATAGACTGTTGCTGCTCGCGACGGCTCAGCTCCAAGCCCAGCGCCAGGTCATCCGGGACACCTGCAGGAGTCACGACCGCCATGACACCTTGTGACCCAGGCCAGGGGAATCCCGCCAGGCTGTCTCAGATAGTGGCAACTCTGACCGCTTACAGCCCCTCCTCTGGAACTGGCACAGACGCACTCGGGCACCTGGCCCGCTGGTCATGACGTGGGCAGGTACCCAGCTCCAACAGGTATGAGCGGCTCCTTCGGCAAGTCACTCAGCCTCCCTAAGCCTCCCTTTACTCCTCTACCAAACGGAAATGGTGACAGCGCCTACGTCGTCAAACTGTTCCCATGACTAAATAGGACACAGTGCAGGAAGCGCACTTGGCATGAGGCACTCCCAGAGGAAAGGCACCGTGCTGAAGCTGTGGAAAGGGTTCCATGTCAGGAATCCTGCATCCCGAGGATCACTCCTGGCTTTAGTCCTTAGTCTTGGGCCTGGGGTTACTTGGACGATAGGGCCATTTAACCATGCTGAGGTTCAGTCTCCTCACAGGAAGGACAGGGTGAACACCAAAGCCCCACCCCGCCACCTGCTTCCACACAGAGCTCATGTCCCCTGCACAAGTGCTTTCAAAACAGTCCACGCTCTGCAAATGTTGGGCACCCACCAACAAGGGTGGTGATCAGCCGGCCCTCTGGGACTCCTCAGTTCCCTGCCCCTTCCTGGGGAGCCGCATCTCTGATTCTGCCAGTGGGGCTGTGGCCGCCATTCCCTCTACCACCTGCCCCCCCCCCCACCGGCCCCAAAGGAGTGCAGAGGGGAGCAGTCTGGAGGGGGCCTTGGGGCCTGGCGCTGGGGCTTCCCGCCAGGGACTGGGGGGCAGAGCCACTCCTCACCATTGATTGTGACTGACTTCAGCTGTCCGTCTTCTTCCACTTCCACCCGCTCCTGCCCGTTTTCCATGATTCTGCGGGACAACACAGCTCACTCAGTGAGCCACACACGAATCCTGCAGGTGTCTGTCCGCGTGCTGGGATGCCTCAGAGAACAGGACAGATTCTGCCCACAAGGAGCTGACCCTCTAGTTGTATGCCGCTCCCCTTCTACACCTCATCCCCGCACCCCAGGCCTCTGGGATGATCCCAAAGGAGCCCTTACCTGCGTGTCGTGATGCGGCGTCCTTGGACAAAGGTGGTGGACGTAGAAACAGAGCGAAAAGCACCAGCCCCGGGACTGAAGGAGAAAGATGAGGAGGAGAAATCTGGCATGGAGGCAAGAGAGGAAGCAGAGAGGTTACCAGACGGAGGATGGAGCTGGCATGCTGCAGTCACGACAGGTTCGGGAACTTCTGTGGGGGCTCCCCACAGAGATGCCCGAAGGTTGGGCTCCAGATACTCATAAGAGAAGGCTTGGAAAAGGAATGACTCAGGACGAGGGGTTCCAGGACCCAGAGCTTGCAAAAACGCAAAGGGACAGCACATACCAGAGTGCCCAGGAAAGGAGGAAGAGAAGGTGAAGAAGGGGCCCGAGTGTCGGGAACCCCGGCTCTGAAGCTCTGAGAAGGGGCCCAGGTCATCTGCAACAAGCAAGCAGATTAACAATCATCGGGTGAAGAGAGCTGCCCCCCCTAAAATGTGTGAAGCCTGCCTTTCAGCCTAGAAATAGAACCTGCAAAGCATTTCTGATTTTTTTTCTTCTTTTTTGACCATGGACTTGTTTATGAATTAAATTTCTTCTTACTATTAGGTGTGAAAAAGATCCCTGGCAAACTCTGTCCACAGCAGACAATGAAGGAGGGAAGGGAAAGAGGAAGGCAGGACAGCTAGCTCCTTCGGCACAGGCATAAGCATGTTGTGAAGTCAGGCCCACCCGGCCAGGAGGCCTGACTCTCCCATTTGCTGGGTGACTCTAAACAAGTCATCTGGAAGTACCTTTGTGTTCTTCTCTGTAAGCGGGGAGAAAATTATCCACCTCACAGGGTTCACAGTCATCACTGCGAACATGCCATCTGTTGTGTGTGTGATGTCACTGTGATTGTCACGGAGCTCTGAGTCCTGCTTTCATGGCTGCTATTGTGCAAGCCTAACAATGTACCATTGTTGCCCTCATTTCCTAAGGCGAGTCTCTGTAAGTTCAGGCCTGTGTCAGGTTCTGTCCCCGCTGTCCCTGGACCCACTCCCACAAAATCTTCTGTCTGCGGAATTCTGCTACCCTCTCGGCCTCCTGCCTCAGGGGCTCCCGGCTAATGGAGAGCAGGCCTGGAGCGAGAGTCAAGCCGTCCGAGGCCTCCTGGGCCCACTCACCAAAAAGCTCTGCAAAAGGGTCTCCACTCCCAAAGAACTCCCGGAAGACCTCCTCGGGGCTGCGGAAGGTGAAGGTGAAGCCAGGCCCACCGCCACCAGGTTCCGCCCGGGATGGGCCAGTTCCTGGAGGAGAGGCAGGATGAAGAGGGCACTCAGGCCATGTATCTTGCCTGGAGCCAGGGGACCCCACTGAAGGCACGGCCAGAGCCTCAAGAGAGCATCGGCAGCACTAGCATGCCCTCCCCTCTCCTCCATGACCCACTTCCCTCCCTGGGCCCTGCTGCTCCACCTACCTGCCCCCGTCAGCCCTTCCCGGCCATAACGGTCGTAGATCTCTCGCTTGTGCTCTGGAAAAAGAGACCCCAATCACTTCTCCCTGACTCTGGGATGACAGCCTCCCCTTCCAGGCTAGGACCCTCAGAGGATCACCCAGTGACCGAGGCTGACGGCGCAGCAGGGTGCACAGGGGACACGGGCTATAGGTTTCAGCAGCACCGGCTCTTTGCAGAATAGCTCCCTCTCATCCATGGAATGGGCACAATCACAGCTCCGACCTTACAGGGTCATTGCCAGGATTAAATAAGACAACCCACTGAAACTGCTTAGCACGGTGGATAATATAGTAAGTGTTCAACAAATTTCAGCTAATTATTACTGTGCTATTAATCAGGGCTTAGCCTCGACGTCACCTCCTCAGAGAGGCCTTCTGTGACCACTGTAACACAAAGGGTATCCGTGTTTTCTGTCAACATCACCCTGCTACTTCCCCGCAGAATACTCTTGGTTATGTATTCCCTTGGTTAATGTCGGGCTTCCTGGGGCAAAATGTAATAAACTCATGATGATAAGGACAGTGTCTGCTTATCCTCCGTTGTTCCCCAGCACCCAGCAAGGGCTCAGCCCCATCAACACTCAATGAATATTTTTTGCATCAAGGAATAAATAAATGACAGACCTGCCGGGGCGCCTGGGCGGCTCAGTTGGTTAAGTATCTGACTCTTGATTTCAGCTCGGGTCATGATCTCAGGGTCGTGGGATCGGGCCCAGCACAGGGCTCCATGCTCAGCATGGAGTCTGCCTGTGATTCTTTTCTCCTTCTCCCTCTCCCTCTGCTCCTGCCCCCCACCCCGTCCTGCTCACACTCTCTCTTTCCCTCTAAAATAAATAAATAAATGAAATCTTTGGGGAAAAAAAAACAACACAAAAACCAGACCTGGATTTGTATTCCAGCTGTGTGTGACCTTGAGGAAATGACCTCACCTCTCTCAGCCTCAGTTTCCTTGCCTATAAAGTGGGGATGATAAATCCTGCCTCACAGGACACTTGGCATAGAGAAGGCTCCGCACATGCATAGGTTACCTGGCCTGCCTCCACCCCCTTCTCAAGATCCATGCTGCAACTACCATACCAGATCCCAGGGAGCAGACACTGAGCACAAGGGATTAGGGAAAGAATAAAAGGGTGCTTTGCACATAGTAGGGGCTCACTTGAATTGAAGCAAAAAAAAAAAAAAATTTGCAGAGTCCCCTACTGGCAGGGGGCATTTAAATGCCAGATTAGAAATAGGCACAGAGGAAATGGGAGGTGGCAACATGATTTTGGGAAGGAGTAGGATGGGGCATGAAACAGGGGCAATAGGCTATGCCCTACCCTGCCCCCCTGGCCCTTACTGTCTGACAACACTTCATAGGCTTCTGCCACCTCCTTGAACTTCCTCTCAGCAAATTCTTTATTATCCGGGTTCTTGTCTGGGTGCCACTGAAGAGCCTTCCGCCGATACCTGCAGGAAGTGGGTCAGGCAGGTGGGTCAGAAGACATCAGAAAGCACCTCTCACCATGAAACAGAATGACCCACTTGCACATTACATTCCCTACTCAGACCCACATCCATCCCAGCTACCACGGCTGCCTCTGCTGCCATGTTTTAAAGGAGTCCCTCTCCCCTCTGCAGCCAGTGCTAGGACGACTTGTAGCCTCACATGATAAGGTAAGCAGGAGACAGCACCAGCCCTAACCCCTCCTTGGAGCTCACCGGGGCTGCAAAAGTTGGAAATATGTGTGGCCATGGAGCGTACTGGCCCCTCCTGGTCACAGGGTCTAGACATTTCGCAAGCATCCCGAGAAAGCCCACACCTGGGCTTGAGGCAGGAGTGATGGGGAAGGAGGCAGGGGGAGTGAGTCCACTGGAGAAGGACCCACAGTGCAGCTCCCCACAGAACTTGTTCAAGCTAGGGACTTTCTCCTACTTTTCCAGGGGTCTTCTTCCTTCCTATAAAAGGAAGCCCCCCAATCCTTTCTAAGGACCCAGTTCCCTCAGCGAGGCCTCTGAAGGACCCCATGGTGGTGGGGGGAGAAGTTTTCTGATGCGCGGCGGAGGCACTTACGCCTTCTTGATGTCATCAGCGGACGCAGTTCGAGGCACGTCTAGGATGTCGTAGTAGGATGCCATGGCAACTGGTCAGGAGTCAGATGGGCCTCCGTGGGGCTGCAGGAGGAGGGAAGGAGTCAGGCAGGAAGAACCCAGGGTCCCTTCCTGAGCCTGGAGACACCACCACCACCACCCCGAAGGGGTGGGAGGCGCTCCCAGGGGGAAGCGGCGCCCACGGGGTTCTGCTTGGGACCGGTGACGAGGCTCCTTCCGGCGGTTTTATCGGGCCCACGCAGGCCAGTGCCGCGGGCTATCTCGGCGCCCAGGCCCGGGGAGCCCTATCTCAGCCCCCTGGCTCCAGCAGCCCGGCCCCGGGCCTCCCAGCCTGACCGGGGCCCCCCGCCCGCACCTCCTCGGTCGGGAGTCCCTGGCCTCCTGCGGCGCCCCGCCCCTGCCCCCCGCTGGAACCGTCTGGCACCGGCCGCCCCGGCTCGCGGCTGCTGCGTAGGACGCGCCCGACCCAGCAGTGCGCGCAAGCCTGCGTCAGCGCCACGGAAACTACTAGAGACCCAGAGGGGGCCGGCTCGGCCTGTCACCCAGGGGGCGGGGGTTGGGGGACTGCTGCAGGGGATGCCGGGAGATGGGGGCGGAGCCGACTATTTTGGGCTAGCACCCGGGCGACGTCATCCCCAGACCGGACCTGGGAGACGGCGCCTGCTCCATCGTGGCGTGACGCAGTCGCGGGCCAACGAGCCGCCCGGCCCCCGGTCCCTCCGTCCTTTTCCTAAAAACGGGCTCGGTGATTGATGGCCACTCCGGAAAAAAATCCCCCATCTCAAGGGCTCACAAACTCCCCCTCTTTGGGTCTAAATCCTCCCCCTTCAGATCACTGCTCCCGCCCCAGGTCCTGAAAAGAGGCTGCCCCAACTTCCCTGAGTAGGTCAGACCTGCCTGTCAGCGTCTCGCAACACCATCACACTCGTCTGAGCTACAGAGCGGCCCTACTTGTTCGAGTCTTTGATGGACATTCACCTCCGCCCATTAGAATGTAAATTCCACCGGACAGAGATTGTGTCTTTTTTTTTCTTTCTTCCCCCCCCCCCCCTGTGGTATTTAGGGCAGTTGTGGGGTTCAAAAACAGCCTTTGGATGATTAAATAATGAACAGATCGGAACCTGTTGACAGTTTTGACACAATTGGGAACGGTGACTTTAAAGGATAAAAGGAAAACAAAGACAAAGGAAATTCCCCAGATTCAAGGTTTATTGGCTTTTTGGTTTTGTGGAATCCACTCCCCTCCCAGAGTGATCCCAAATGGATCTTGTGCACTTCAAAATGATTCCTGGAGTTCAGGCCTCATGAGAGAGTTACAGAAATTTCCAGAATTGATTCCTGCTTGATATCCTTCAGGTTAATCCATAGGTACTCATTGAACATCTGTCCTATAGTTGCAGCCAGGATGTAAAATGAAGAGTATGACCTAGTCCCTGGCTTCACTGAGCTCCAATTTGATAAGATACCAGCCCAACAATATAGGCCCCTGGGAAATCCCAAGGTTTTAAAAACAGGCAGACCCGGGTGTGCAAACTGGCACTATTGTGTGACTTGGGCAAAACCTCTGAGGACTCAATTTTTCCTACCTAAATACAGGTAACACCTAGGGCTGTTTGAAAGTCAAATGAGGTGTGATAGTCCATCTAGGTCTTAGTCCCTACCTCTCAGGTGTCAGGATTGGCCCGAGCTGTCATGCTTATGTGAGTCCAGAAGAGGGTTTTCAGCTGGCTGACCCAGAAATGCTTCACCAAAGAAAAGGGCTTGAGCCAGACATTAGGGAAGAAGGTGGTGTGCATCTGTCCATTTTCCCTCGCTGCCCACACTCTGAACCCTCTGATTACCTTTGGGGAATTCCCAATGTGTAGGCCTTGATGGGGGCAGGGTGCCCCCTGTCACAAAGCCCTGACACGTGCTCTCCTAGTCTTGTGGGCTCTAGGGGTACATAGGCATTAGCTCTGCCAATTGAAAGTTCCAACTGGGACTTTGAATGTGGAGCAAGTCACAGAGAAGCTGGGGCAGTTGAGAATTCATTTCTGCGGTGATTGTGACAGAGGAGCCAGCAGCGGCCTCTAGTGTCCGGAGGAGGAAATGTCGGTCTCAGTGCCTGGGTGGGAAGCAGCCTCATTGCAGCGCCCCCCGCCCCCGCCCCCGGCCTCACCCTCTCCCCATGCTGGAGGGAACCAGGCCGGGTCTTTCAGACAGGCCGTCCTGTGCCCTGACCTTGACTATGGTGCTGGATGCTCAGCTTCCCTTGGTGACTACCCATTCACAGGATCTCATCTGGCAGCCCTCATATTAATTCTGTGTGCTACCCAGTGTCTCTCCAATGTGCGTGTGTATGTGGGAGGGTGGGGAGGCGGAAGGTCTTTTTTTTTGTTTTGTTTTAATTTGCCAGAGCTAATTTCTGCTGTTTACAATGAGAGTCTTGACTGGCCTCGTTATAAGAGGAAGGATTAGGTCAGATCACTCCCAAATCTTGCAGATCTCTTTCTTCTTCTCTTATCTCAGCAGACATTTGTCTGGCACCTATTGTGATGTGATATTAAGAATCGGGAATACAGGGACGCCTGAGTGGCTCAGTTGGTTAAGCAACTGCCTTCGGCTCAGGTCATGATCCCGGAGACCCGGGATCGAGTCCCACATCGGGCTCCCTGCTCGGCAGGAAGCCTGCTTCTCCCTCTCTCACTCCCCCTGCTTGTGTTCCCTCTCTTGCTGTGTTTCTCGCTGTCAAATAAATAAAATCTTTAAAAAAAAAAAA
>PITA01031597.1:0-15018 GCA_004023965.1 Spilogale gracilis
GGGGGGGATGCTGTCAGGCGAGGGGACAGGGAATAGGGTCAGAGTGGGGATGCAGGGATGCTGCCCGGGGAGGGGACAGGGAATAGGGTCAGAGTGGGGATGCCACCCGGGGAGGGGACAGGGAATAGGGTCAGAGTGGGGATACTGCCCGGGGTGGCAGTGAGGCCCAAGGACGGGACGTGGGGGATTGAGAAGCAAGGGAGGTGCTGGGGGAGGATGAAGGGTTCTGTAGAAAGCATGACTGGAGGCCCGCCATAGGGCAGCTTGCCAAGAAGCATACTTGTTGATGAGTATTTGTTGACGGGTGACTCTAAAAGGAAATGGAGGAAATGAGCGAACAAGACAAAAGCGGTGCAGATAGTATTTTGAGAAATCAGAAGAGATGAAAATAGAGAAATGAGTAGCATTTTTGCAAAAACAGGTTAAGTTGCTTTCAAAGGGAGGAAGAGTATTGGGCTTCAGAGCCCCTGGGTTGAGGGGGTTTCATTTGATAGCGGACAGTGGACAGGAGTTGGGGAGCACTGGGCTGGAGGGTGAGAGAGGTCTGGAAAAAGGGGAGATCAGAGGAGCTATTAGGGACTCAGGAAATAATGTTCAAGTATTAACAGCACCAAGGATGATTTGGGGAGGAGGATGGGGAAACAGCAAGGATGGTGTTTTCCTTTGAAGAGTTGCTGGGACCTTCCTTAGGTTAGGAATTCTGTCTTCTCTGTACCCTGGCAGGGACTCCTGCTCTGTCCCTCCCAGCACTCGAGCTCCTCGGCCGCCTCCTCTGTGACTGCGTGAACTGGGGTGTGGAAGAGAGGAGGTCCCCCGGGAGGGAGTGGGACACGTCAGCTCGGGGGGCTAGATAGGTACACCGTCCCTCTCCCCCTTCCAGGAGAACCGGAGCCTGACCATCAAGCTTCGGAAACGGAAGCCAGAGAAAAAGGTAGAATGGACGAGTGACACTGTGGACAACGAACACATGGGCCGCCGCTCATCAAAATGTGAGTGATCGTTGGCCGCCAGCAGCCCCCGTGCTCTGGTGCGGCCTGCAGTCCTGTCTCTGCTTCAGGGAGACCAGGGCCAAGGAGAGGGAGCGAGGTGGGCATATGCTGGGGCCTGAAGGCGAGAGCCCGGGAGAAGTGGGGCTTTGGATTCCTGGTGGAAAGGACAGGGGTTTGGGGGTAGGCCTGGGGAAGCTGGATCCTGGAAGGGAGGAGGGGCCAGTGGTGGAAGAGTCCTTTACTGAGATCTGTGGGAATAGAACTGATGGTCCATCTTACCGGGCTCCTTTTTTACCGGGCTCCTCCCTCCACATGCAGGCTGCTGTATTTACGAGAAACCTCGGGCCTTTGGCGAGAGCTCCACGGAGAGTGATGAGGAGGAAGAGGAGGGCTGTGGTCATACACACTGTGTACGGGGCCACCGCAAAGGACGGCGTCATGCAACCCCAGGACCGAGCCCCACCACCCCTCCCCAGCCTCCTGACCCCTCCCAGCCCCCTCCAGGGCCAATGCAGCACTAAATTCCTCTCCCCCACCATTCCTGTGTCTGTCTGGCCCTGAATGTATTCATGTGGCTACCTGGGGACTAAACCCATGGTTTGACGCCTCCTCTAGCACCTTCCTCCCCTCTCCTCTGCCTGATGGAGGGAAGAGGGAGAGGAGGGTAGACAGAGGTCCTACAATTCTGACTTGCTGCTACTCTAGAACCCAGACTTCTGGGTTCCCCCAGCCCTCATTTCTCCTTCCAGTACTCATCCTCTGTTCTCCAGGTGTCCAGGTATCTGCATCTTGGTTCCGGTCTTGCCCCTTTGTTCTCACTGCCGAACTGCCTGTCCTGGGATCCCGTCATCTCGGCCCCTGCATCCTCCCCTTGAGTCCCAACCACTGAAGTGGGGTTTTCAGCAGCCCCAGCTCTCACTGCCAAGGGTCCCAGTCAGATTTGGGGCAGTCTTGCCCCAGCTGTGCTTGTTAATCCTGGCTCCGAGCTCTTCCAGGAATGGACTTACATAATCGGAACTCCTAGTCCTTGCCTTTGGGATGGGAGGTCTTGTGGGAAACCTCAGGGCTCCCAGGGACCTCCCAGCCCTTCCCTCCTCACGCCCTCCAGAGGAGTTAGGAGAGGGGTCTTTGCTTTCTCAGTTAATGGGAAATGGAAAAGGAAACAGTCATGGCCTCTCCTCACCCTTCTCACGTGGTACAGGATTTCCAACAAAGCCGGCTTGAAGACCGGTTGCTTAGAGCGCACTGTCTCCTCCGTCTTCTGGCTTCAGAGACGGATCCAACATAGTACCAGGGCCCGAGGTCCCTGGGGGAGGAAGGAAAAGAGGGAGCAAAGAGATGGGGGTACGTGCCCTCTACTACACTGTTACCCCTTCCTTCCTAGGCTTTGATTTCTGCCAGCCCAGATGTCCAGCTCTCAGCCTCCCCCACTCCTTACTGGGATCTTGACGTCATTTTCTCGGCCTCTTGCCATGCAGTCGCAGAGATGAGTCAAATCCGTACCACCAAGATTTCATTTATTGCCACAGATGCACAAAATAAATAACCCAGCATCACGAGATGTGTTAACTATGGGCCCATTTATACATATGGGGAAAGATGTGAAGCTGTAGACAAGGATGAGCTTGGGTGTCCGGACCATTTCCGGGTCGAGGAGAGAGGTAGCACCACTGGTTCCTTACTGGGAGGAGTCCTGAGAAGGTTCCAAAGTGGGACAGGCTGTGAGCGTGGAAAGCAGGCCTCATGGAGAGGAGCTGCCTGCGCCTTCCCCCAAAGCTTAGTAAGCCCAGGCCAGAGTCTGGAAGAGGAAGCTCAGATTGGACAGCACAGGGAAGCCCGAGGCTTAGAGCTGCGGGAAGGACTGGGCCTTCCTGCAGGTGGGGAGAGGCGGGAGCGGGCGGCAAGGCAGCCCTTCCCGGGGTCCTGCCGGAGCCTTCCGTGTGGACGAGCTTGAGGCGGGAGGTAGGGAGGCGGTGCGCGTGCGCCTCAGCCCTCGGCGGGCACGATGCGGAGCGGGGAGCGGGCGTCGCGCGTGCAGAGCAGCGGGAAGACGCGCTCCCCCAGGGGCCCGGGCGCCTGGAAGGCGAAGAGCAGGTCCAGCGAGCGGCCGTCGTAGAAGGCCACGCGGCCCCGTTCCCAGTCCAAGTCGACGCGGATGCGGCGCGGCGGGGGCGCGGTGCCGGCCAGCGGGGTGGGCTCGGGAGCCGTCAGGGCCCACAGGCGGCCGCGGCGACCCTCCACGGCCCACACGGCGCCCGCGGGACACAGCCCCACGCGGCCCTTGCGGCGCACCGACTCCCCGGCCGCGCCCACGGCGTAGCGGCTCTCCCCGTCGTCCTCGTCCTCCCCGGAGGAGTCTGGGCCGGCGCCCGAGGCGGCCTCGGCGGTCTCCACCTCCCAGCAGTGCCGGCCGGCCCCAAAGCCCTGGGCGCCCAGCACCGCGGGGAGCTGATCGAAGCGCCCGGGGCCGTCGGGCGGCGCAGGTGTCCCTGGGGGGGCCAGTTGCACACTGCGGCGGTCCGCGGAGATGAGCAGGCGGCGGTGCGCGGTGCCAGGGTCCAGGGTCAGGTCGGCTGCATGGAGAAAAGCAGGAGAGGAGGGCTTGAGGGGCTTTCGTACTCCGAGATGGGAGGTAGGAGGCTGTGGGCATGGGGCACACAGCATGCCCTATGCAGGCCTCACTGCAGCTCCCTAGGCTGGGGAGGCCTAAGTGAGGGAAGGCTTAGAAGAGGGCAGGCTCGTGCAACACTCAGCCTGCACCCACACCACGGGCAGCGTGTGTTGAGCTGGGTTTGGACAAGGACCGTGCTGACCCCGGGCGGTGGGCACTGTGCAGAGGGCCAAGGAGAGCTTGCCTGGGGTGCGGGGTCACTGTGCAGAGCCAGTCCAGCTTGCAGGGAGGAGTAAGGGCTGGTACTTCCCTCTGCTGTGTCTAGGGGAGGGGCGTGGAGCTGGGTCAGCAGGATGGGGAAGGTGGCTTGGAAGGGGAGGACGGACAGGACAACTGGGACCCCAAGGGCCGGTGGGAGTGGACCGGCTTGTTGCTTTGGGAGGACCGGGCAGAGGAGGAGAGAGGCAGTGGTGATAGCCAGAGGGACCAGAGGGATTCTTGGCAGTGTTCGTGGTCTGCTTTTGAGGAGAGGGTCCTGGATGGGAGGTGCTAGAAGCAGTCTGGCTAATCTAGGACAGCTGAGATGGACGGTGACCGAGATGGTGGCGCATCTCTGAGTTTTTTGTTGTTTTTAAGATTTCATATTTAATCATCTCAACACCCAACATGGGGCTTGAACTCACAGCCCTGAGATCAAGAGTCACCAGGCTCCTCAGATGGAGCCCCTCTGGCAGTTTGAAAAAGGCAGAGGGCCGCTTTGGTAGTGGGCCAGGAGGAAGCTCCCCAGGAGCTGCAGCGAGATGGGAACGAGTAATGCGAGGGGCCAAAGTGGCTGACACTTTGTTTCAGCATGCGTCCGGCGGGGCTCGGGCGGGAGCCAGGGGCTGACCCCTCTGCTGGAATATAGGTACTGAGGACAGACACTGTTACGGGTCCAGGGGGTTCCCCCCAAGAAGATATGTTGCAGTCCCCATGTGTGGGACTCTGTTATAGCGGCCTACAACACTAATAGCAAAAAAGACCTGAGCAGGTGGGAGAGAGAAAAGGAGCAAGCCTGAGACAGACTGTCCCTCGGTGGGGTCCCTTGTGCCCTCCTTACCCGTCAGTCTGTGCAGCATGTTTTTGACCACTGGATAATCTTCAGGGAGATCATCGTCTGAGTGAGATGACTTGGGTGTTGGGGCATCAAGTCTGGACAGATGAGGAAGAAGGGTCAGGAAATCAGGTGACACCCTCTGCCCTCTGTTGCCTTCCCCCCACCACATTCACATCTCTGGAGCAAGAAAGCTGTCTGTGAGTGGGGACAAAGCCGTGAGCCCATGGAGAAGGCCAGCAGTGGAAAGGAATGGATGGTAAAATGGAACTCACCTTCTCCACGTCTTCCTTATATCCTGGAATGGGCAGAAAACATGGATGTGAGCCCTGGGCTTCGCACTCAGGTGTCTGCTCCCCTTCCCCTTCCCCAGGTCGCTGGGTCTCCTCCACTGGTGAGTTCCGGGTCACTTCGGGTCACCTCCAAGTGATTTCACTTGCCTCTTTGTCCTCTTTCATGGCCCATCCTTCCTGTCCATCACCCACCGCCCTCCCTCCGTTCCCCTTCCCCAGCCTAGTCCAGACCTTGTTTCTGGTCCCCCTTAGCGTCCAGAGTCCTTACCTTTCCCTGATGCCTGCCCCCAGCCTCATCCTGTCTTTCAGTGGTCCCCTGTCCTTGTTTACCTTCCTGTGGGTGTCCTCTGCCAGTCCATCATAGCGACCATACACCCAGAGCCCCAGGGCGAAGAGGTGGTATATAAAAGCCTCCTAACAAAGCTGCTTCCCCCGTTGCCATAAAAGCCCGGTGGCGTTTATTGGGCCCTTTGCTTTGTGTTGGTCATGCTGGCCAGAGGCAGCTGAACTTGGATGTGTCTCAGGAGGTCCCCGGGATCTGCAGGGTACCATGGCAACCAGGAGGACCAGGGGATGCTCCCCTCCAAATATTAAGGTCCCTCTGCCCCCGTCACTGTCCCTTGGGGATGACGAGTAGACTGGGGTGGTGGTGAAGGGAAGAGAGGAAAGGCAATTTGCCTAATTATGCCAATTACACCTGGACTAATTAGGTCTGTGTAGACTTCAAAGTGTGGAAGCGAGACCCTAGACGGGCTAGGCTGCTGGGGAGAAGCCACTCAGGAATCCTAGACGCCCGGGGGTCGGGCAGGGAAATGGGGCTGGTTGACAGCCAAGGAGCCTAGGCCCAGAGGGCGCAGTGCGCGGTGGGAGGCGGGGCGGGAGCCAGAAGTCCCGGCGGCGGGTGGACCGGGCTTCCACCGGTCGCCGCCCCCGCCAGGGGCCCTGGGAGGAGCCGAGGACAGCAATAACAAATAGCGCCCGGCGCGGCTCGGGCGGGAGCCAGGGGCTGACCCCTCTGCGCTTCGGGGGTGTTTGGCTCTGTTCTCCCTTCCTCGCGCGCTGGGACAGCCGCTCCTTCCCCGCCCCTCCACTCCAGCTGGTTCTCGCCCTGCCCTAGGCTGGTTCTGACCCCGATGTCCTCCCAGGCCCTCGGCCCGCCGGCGCCCATCGGGGCTCCCTCCGGGTCCCCACCTCCCCCGCGCGCAGCGACGTCCCTCTCCGTCCCCCCGCAGCTCCCGCGCTCAGCGGAGGGGTCTGGAGGCCCTGCGTGCCCTCCGGCCCCCTGCCCCCTGGCTGAAGTGTCAACTCCTTCCCCTTGTCCTTCCTGGAACCTCTCGCGGCACTCCAGGGGCTTGGGGTCAGCCCTCCGCCCCCGCGTCCTTTGCTTTTCCCAGATCCATCCTTTGCCTAAACTTCCAGGAGGGCCCCGCCCCCGGGAACCCCCGTCTCCCCCGCTTCCACCAGCGGCTGCCGATCCGCGAAGCAGCGCCGTCCCTTACCTCTCCGCGCGGATCCAGGCTGCCCATGGTGGGGATGCGGCCCCCTCTGCGCCTCCCCGCGCGGGCCCCGGGCTCAGCCAGCTTCTCGCGCAGCCCCCGGCTGATGCGCACCTCCACCGCCAGCCGCACGTTGGACCTCAGGCAGCGGCGGGGACACGGCTGGCCGCAGCAGGGGCAGGCGGTGGGGGGCGCGGGGGCGCCGGCGGCCGGCGGGGCGCCCCAGCAGCGGGCCAGGCACGCGCGGCAGAAGCTGTGCTCGCACGCCAGCAGCACCGGGTCCTCGAAGGGGCCCCCGCACAGCGGGCACGTGGCCAGCTGCTCCAGACGCTCCACCAGCCCCGGGCCCAGCTCCGGCGCCTCCATGGCGAGCGGGCGTCCGGGCGCCCACCCTTCCGCGACCCCCGCGGCCGCCTCCCTGCGCGCGCTCGGCGAACCACGCCTGCTGCTGGCCGAGTGGGGGGCCCTCTCTCCGCCCGGCGCATGAACTTTCCGACGCTGCCCTGACGCCCTCCAGGTCCGGGCTCACTCCCCTCCACTAGGCTGGATCTGCGCCGCGTTCACCGCCGCGTGCGGCTTTATAGGTAGGAGGAGGCCCCCGCGGCGGGTAAACAGCAGGCCTTGCGTAACACTCATCTGGTTCTCCGGCTTCCCAGGCAAGGTCTGGGGGAGGAGGGCGGGAAGAAAGGACTTCGGGGTCCTCGAGGCCAGGGGATGGTCGGGAGGGGGCTCCGCTGGGGCAGGGTAGCGCCCCGTGGGGAGGGCAGACCCCCGTCCTCCCTCTGGGGCCCGAATCTCCCCTCCCCCCGAGGCCTGTGCCGCGCCGAAGGTCACGGGGCCCTGGCTCGCTTTTGGCATGGGTGCCCGCATCGCCAGGGTGTGAGTCATTCCAGGTGGCCGGCACACCTACATCTGGGGGCTGGGGGCGGGAGCAGGGATCCCGGCTCCTGTGGCTTTGCAGGCCTCCCATTGCTGGTGTGCGCTGTCATCCCAGGCAGCGCTCTTGGCTTCCTGCTTTCCCTGTTAAGGGCTTAGGAACACTTTGACGCTTTGGGGTAAAGGCTGGGGAGCAGGCACCCATGCTCTTGCCTCTGGCTGGCTCCCAGAGCCGCTCTTAGGGCCCTCTTCCTATGTCTCTTTCTAATTCTTCCTCTCCATTTTCCCTGGTGTACGCTTTCATTTCCACGTGTCTCTTTCCTCCTTTGGGAGGTACCCAAGGGTTATCTATTTCAAATCTCTGGGTAAACAGGTGTGCAAAGAGCTGGCGTGGCCAAGCTCCCACAGCAAGGGAATAGCCAGAAGTGGAATCAGACCCAGATCTGATGTGGGCCCTTGCTGTGACTCCACCCGCTGCCTCTTCATTCCAGATGCTTTCTCAATGATTCCTCTCCTCTCACCTCCGTCTCTCCCCTCCCTAGTTCCTGTGCCCGCCTCACGCCAGGCCTCTCGCGTGGGCACCCTGGAGGCCTCATGAATAGGTAAACATCCAGATGTCCGCAGTGTGATCTCAGAGCCTGCTGAGCCGAGCCTGCGTGCGGCCACCGTGAGGCCCTTGCCTGCAGTGCTCACGCTCATGGAGAGAGGCCCTCACACGATGCTGGCGTCACAGACGTGCCCAGACGCTCTTGTGCACGCTGAACATCACTGGGACGGACAGCCGGTCTTACTCGGACAGACAGACGTACTGGAAAACACAGCAAGGGACAGGCCGTCATTAGCTTTATCGTCAATAAGAACAACAGTACGGCAGCAGTAGGCCTGCACGGGCAGCCGCGTGGAGATAAAGCTCATAAAGATAAAACATAATAAAGGTCAGGTACCCCTCAGGCACCCTTGTCCTTCCCTCCACTCCATACTTACTGGGGAGACACTCAAATTGGACACCCTGATAAGCCTAGACAAATAAACCCTTGTGTACTTATTCTGGAACTAACCTCCCGGCCCCGTGCTCGTAAAACCCACGGCTAAACAGCAAAACATGACGAACATGACCAAAACCTACTGGGTAAATGGCTTTCATGTTGTGCTGGTAGAGTTCTGGTCTCCCAAAGATGTCCGCATCTCAGTTCCTGGAACCCACAACCGCGTCCCTTCTCATGGCATTTAGGGTGCCAATCAGTTGAGTCTGAAATAACGTGGTTGTCTACGGCCATACCGCCCTGAACGCGCCCGATGTCGTCTGAAATAGCGCGATTATCCAAGCGGGCCCAGCGGAATCGCAAGCACCCTTAAAGGGAAGCACGGCAGGGGAGACGAGCATGCTTGGACCTCAGCCTGCCTGCGGGCGTGCAAGGCTCGGGCAGGGGCTGTGGGCACAGGGGGCAGGTGGTCTCCGGAAGCTGGGGGAGGAGGCAGTGTTTCCCAGGCCTGCCGATGTCCTGACTTCAGCGCAGCGGGACCCATCTGAGACTTCAAAATCCAAACACGAGTCTGTGATCTTGCTGGAGCTGGGAAGAGCCAAGGACTATGAGTGCTTTCCCTTCTCCCTCCATCTCTCATCCTTTGGGACCATCTGGGCGGCTTTGCTGTTGCCCCGTCCACCATCACGTTTTCTGGATTTCCCTGGTCCAGCTCTTTGTTTCTCTTCCTTTGGATCACTCTGTTTTCTGGGTTCCGTCCCCACCTCAAGGCCTATGAGCTGCTGGGTCCTTTCTGGACCTGGGCTGAGAGCTGAGGGAAGGGCCCCGAGTGTCCACAGATCCTGCGTTGTCAGTGGTCCCCCCGCCTTGCTGTGGCCCGCAAGGCCTTGTCCGTCATTCCTATTCCCGGTTGTGCAGGTTCTGAGATGTCCAGGACACATCTCAGATCGATTAAACAGAATCTCTGGGGATGCGTGAGGCTTCAGGCGTTTTAAAAGCTTTCCAGATGATTGCAGCCTCGAGCCGTGGGGCAGGTCCCCCTGCCCTCCGCAGTTCACTGGGCTCACTGCTGCTTTGTTCCCGGGCATAGAAGGGATGTTGCGTCCGGGTCTGCCCTGCAGCTGCTTCCGCGGGGCCCCTCTCGCTCCAGAGCTGGGCGTGACTGTGTCCAGCTTGTCCTTCAGGGCTCAGCCCGGACGGAACACACTCAACGGAGGACGTCTTTCAGCTCTCTGTCTCCAGTCGTTTTCCTCAAAGGCACCCACTGTCTCTTTACCTGGACTTACTGTCTTTGTGGATTTCCTCACCATCTGAAATGAGCAATTTCCTTGTTTTGAGCTGTTTCAATCCACCAGAAGGTAGTTTTGTGGGAAGAGGAACCCAGTCTTCACGTTGCTTTCCCTGAACCTGGAACCATGCCTGGCACACAGCAACAAGGTGCCCGTCACCCTTGGGCAAAGAGAGAGGATCCACTGACAGACTCTGCTCAGACCATCAAGTGTGCCCAGGGCTTACGCTGCTGCGTCGCAGTCCCTCCTCCCTGGCAGAGGCCAGCGTGGTGCTGGGGACACGCGTGCGCGCTGGGACACGGCCTTCAGCCCGGCTCGGGCTCGGGTCTGCTTTCCCCACCACGACGACACGCGCAGCTCTGCCGGCTCCCTCCAGGACACAGCCAAGAAATGTCTCCCGTCTCAAGGCCTTTTCCGCTCCTCACCAGACGCCCTAACAACTCTGCCCCTGCTCCTCTAATCCCCGTTTGGGCTTCACCCTGTTCCCAGAGAGCTGGGTGGGAGGAGGTGCCCTTGGGTGTGTGGGCTCGGCTCCCGGCAGACGGTGGCCGGGTCCTGCCTCTCCGCTGATACCAGGGCCTCCCAGACACCTGTCCCCACCCCTTCCCGCTGCCTCCAGGATGTCTGGGGGCGTGCACTGCCTGTACTGGGTGTTAGAAAACGCTTCTCGGAGGAGGTGATGTATGAGCGGAGACCTGCCTGAGGAGAGGGAGCCCTGAACGGATCTTGCTGACCAGTGACAAGGCAGTGGCTCCGCGTGAGGCGCCCGGGTACCCAGTGGGCCAGGTGGTGGGTTCTCAGTGAGGGTTTTCTACAAGGAATGGGATGCTGTGGGCAGCACTGGGAGGCCCGGACGATGAGAAGGCACGAGCTTCTAATGGGACCGTGGCTCTCGAGGTCCGTCGGTCGGAGCCAGTGCACCTGCCTGCCCGCGGACCCCTCCAGGCGGCCCGCTGCAGGAAGATGCCTCGCCTCACTTCTGCCTCTCGGGTCTCATACAATGTCTTCTACCCAGCACAACCCTAGCTGAGAAGAGGTTCCTCCTCTCTCCAACCTCTCCAACTAGAAGACGAGTGAAGTCAACCCACACATCTCGGCTCCCCTGATGAAATACAGGACACTTAGTCAAACATGAATTTCAGGGGTGCCTGGGGGACTCAGGTCATGGTCCCGAGGTCGTGGGATCGAGCCCACATCGAACCCCCTGTTCAGCAGGAAGCCTGCTTCTCCCTCTCTGGCTTCCCCTGCTTGTGTTCCTTCTTTCACACTCTCTCTCTCTCTCTGTGTGTGTGTCAAATAAATAAATAAAATATTTAAAAAACAAAAATTAAAAAAAAATTAAATTTGGGGCGCCTGGGTGGCTCAGTTGGTTAAGCGACTGCCTTCGGCTCAGGTCATGATCCCGGAGCCCTGGGATCGAGCCCCACATCGGGCTCCCTGCTTGACGGGAAGCCTGCTTCTCCCTCTCTCACTCCCCCTGCTTGTGTTCCCTCTCTGGCTGTGTTTCTCTCTGTCAAATAAATAAAATCTTAAAAAAAAAAGTTAAATTAAAAAAATGTGAATTTAAGATAAACAGCAAATGTAGATATCTCCCAAGTATGTGGGGAATGCCCGTGCTAGAAGAGGGTCCATTCTCTGGGATTCAGGTTTCAGTAGCTGTCCTGCGCTTCTGTTCGCTGAGTCTGGCCAACCATGAGGACCGGCACAGGGCTCTGGCGCACACCGGGGCCTTGAGAAGGCCTCTCTGGGGAGGTCACGTCTAACAAGCGTTCATCAGGCACAGCGAGGAGGGAAGGGCGTTCTAGGCCGGGGGCGGGTTGCCTCGGAGGAGAGGAAGAGTTTGGGCCAATTTACAGATGGCTGGTTCGCGGTGAGCTGGGGATCAAGGGTGTCAGCAGGGTCTCCAGTGAGAAGCAGTGTGGTCCAGGGCGTCCGAAGACTCGCGTGGGGTCAGGGGAGAGGGATGACCAGTGGCGCTGGAGAGGAGCAGGCCGGTTCCAGATCCATTTTAAAGGTAGAAGGCCTCCCACGGCGTCCCTGGGGGCGGGGGACGTCCAGGGTGGGTATGAGCTCCTGGCATGGACTGGCACCTCGGGGGAGGAGGTCAGGACAGAGTGACACCCCCTCTCTGCCTCTGCAGGCCACCCCCTGCCCTGCACTCCCCCACTGGCTCCTTCTCTCCCTGCCTCCTCGGCCTCCAGGCTCGCCCTCCCTGGGCTCTGTCCTCATCCCGTGTCCTGCAGGCAGAACCTCAGCCAGTGCGGGGGACCGAGCGTGTGGATCCTTGTGGATCGGACTCCCACGGTAGTGTGGTCCGAAGTCTCCCAGGGACCCAGTAAACCGTCGGCCCCTCCTGGTCCCAGGGAGGGCTGGGGCTGGAAGAGGGAGCGGCAGTTGGGGAAAGCTCATTGTACATCCACCCCTGCCCCCGTGGGACTAAACAAGGCGCAAACCTGCCCAGAACGAAGGACTGCACACTCTACTCAGAAACAGCGGGATCTCCAAGGTTCGACTCAGCCCTTGGTCTTGTGACTTCAGTGGGAACATGTATTGCTTACGTTGGAGACTTGTTTTAATGGCCAAAGGAGATTGTTTATATGCATTTGTTCGGCAGGTATGTGCGAGGCCCCTGCTCTGTGCGAGATACTCTGTTGGGAGCTGGGGACTCTGAGGAAGAGGACGCGGGCAGGAATCTTTCCTGGTGGAAATCACGTTCCATTGGGGGGCCAGAGGATAAATTGAGGAAGCAGATGGCAGGTGCCATGGGCATCCCGAAGCTGGAGCGTTGGTCAGCAGGTGACATGTGAGCCAGGACTTGAAGAAGGCAAAGGGAACCTGGGCCCCCACTGAGGGAAAGGCCTGGCATCGGGAGCCCAGGGAGGGGGCCGGGAGGTTAGGGCAGCGGAGTGGGCGGGGTCTGCAGGGAAGGAGGGGGCCCCTGGGGGCCGGCTGGGGGATGCAGGAGGCAAGGAGAGGAACACAGGGCTATGAAGAGCTGAAGGGGCACTGCCCACCAGGCTGGCCTGGGGATGTGAGCAAAGCAGGGGCTCCAGGGATGGAGGGCGAGGCGAGGGGCGGATGGGGAGGGGAGGAGGGCCTGTCCAACGTCCTGCCACCCCGCTGCTCTGGGAGCTGTGCAGCCCGAGGGGGCCCCGAGGCACCAGCAAACTCTGTGCCTGTGTAAGGACTGATCATCCTGCAAGCTTCCTCGCGTAGGTTCTGCTCCCAAATAGAGCGCGGCCTGGAGACCCGGGAAGAAGCTGGGCCCTGGCCTGCTGGTCCAGGTCAGAGGCTGCAGGGCCAGAGTCCAGCGAGGAAGCCAGGGCTTCGTGCCTCCCCCCAACTCCCCTCAGGGCCACTGAGGCACAAAGACAGCCGGGGGCAGGGACGTGAGTCAGAGAAACCGAGGCAGGAACATGAAAGGAAGCTGGGGCGAGCGGGAGCCCGCGAGGGAGGCGCGGCAGACACTGACCTAGAAAAGCCTCATGAACTGGGAGTGAGCTGAGAGGAGCCCCGCAGGCTTCTCAGCCGGGCCTTCCTCCCTCCCTTCCTCTTCCCCGGTGACCTGTCGCCCAAACACGGCTGGCACGCTGCCGGCAATTAGCTGCCGAGCCTCTCCCTGACTTCCTCCCGAGCCTCCGCCGCGGCACCCCGCGTGTCCGGGACCGCCCCCCCCAGCCCCGCCCTGTGCGCGGCGTGGTCCCGCGCACCTCCTACCTGCCATCTCCCAGCACCTGTGCGCGTCCTTGAAACCAGGGCTGGGGAGAGGCACCCTGGGCCACACCCACGCCCCAGGGCTGCCGTGCTGCCAGAGCTGAGAGATGGGGGCTGCAGAGAGGTGCACACTGATGAGGACACGGGGAGAACACGCGCCGGACGGAGGGACGCTGAGACACCTGCCCGGGGCCGGCTGGAGAACGTGGCTGGGCGGATGGTGGGGCCTCGCGCTGTGCAAGGGCTTGGGAAGACGGTGTCAGAGTGGGTGTGAGAGGGGCTAGGATTAATTGCCACAGCGTCTCTCTCTCTCTCCGTAAAGATTTTATTTATTTATTTATTTGACAGAGAGAGAGGTCACAAGTAGGCAGAGAGGCAGGCAGAGAGGGGGAAGCAGGCTCCCTGCTGAGCCAGAGAGCCCGATGTGGGCCTCCATCCCAGGACCTGAGATCATGACCTGAGCCGAAGGCAGAGGCTTTAACCCTCTGAGCCACCCAGGCGCCCTGAGAGCCATATTTAAACCAAAAAGCAAGTGCAGAATTATTTTGTGCTGTGAGCTCTGATCTGCATTAAAGAAACCCACACACAGGAAAGGTTTCATTAAAGAAAAAGAGAGCAAGGTGTGTGTGTGTGTGTGGAGAGTGGCAGGCGCTGGGCAGCCTGGGGAACTCAGCAGGCCGGGGTCCTGGCTGCGTGGGCATGCCAGGGTCCTACCTGGGGCTGGAGCTCAGGGGATGCCAGGTGTAATGGGGACCCGGTGGTCCTCCCTGGGACGGGCCTTTCTTAGAACTTCACACCAACCCTGCTCTGGGAGGCAGCAGGGCTCAGACTTTGTAAGTGGGAAGAATTACACTCCGACTGACTTTGTTCCAGAGGTGGTCCGGGCCGTAGGGGCCGGAGGGACTGGAGGCAGAGGGAGCCCATGGCCATGGGAAAGGAGAGGAGGAGGGGGAGTGTGGGAAACGGGCCTGGGAGGGAGTGGACAGCAGATCCCCCGACAGCTGATGGGAAAGAAGGAACCCAGAGCACAGGTTATTTTTTAGGATTGGAATCAATTCTACATGGTCTCAGAACGGCAGTTACAGAGGTTAATGAGAAAAACTAAAAAAAATCAAAAGAAAAAAAAGAAAAAATACCCGCAGCTCTGCCCCCGTCTCCCACTCCTACTTGGCCCATTTGCTGGGTGTTGTCTGCCTCGATCCCGGTGAGCAGCAGGGATTTCTCATTACGCGCTCTTGTCGCACCGCCTGGCTTTCATCGAAGTACAGCTGTGTTTGGGAGCCGCCCGCCTCTGGGTCCACAGACCCCGCCTCAGCATCCCCACCGTCCCACCGCCCCGCAAGAAGCACGTATGCATGCCTTCGCACACGTGTATCTGCTGTGTACATACATTGCCCCGTAAATGTGCACGGATGTCCTGAGGGGCCTTGTCAGATCGGCCTGGGGTGGGCGACCGAGGACGCGTTCTTGCCACCCGTCTGCTCTGCGTTCTTTACCAGTGAATGTAGGTACTAAACAAACAGAAACAGACAACTAATCCGCGGGACACCGGAAAAGGTAATGACCATTCCCCACAGCTGACAGATGCCCAAACTGAAGCCCAGAGTCTTAAGTAATTTATCAGGGTCTGCAAGTAAGCCCAACTGATTTAAACCAACAGGAAGAGGAGGGATG
>PITA01031598.1:0-15017 GCA_004023965.1 Spilogale gracilis
TTCGATCTCGTTACTGGATATAGGTCTATTCAGATCGTCAATGTCTTCCTGTTTCAGTCTTGGGAGCTTATAGGTTTCTAGGAATGTATCCATCTCTTCTAGGTTGTTAAACATATTGGCATATAGTTGTTGATAGTAATTTTTGATGATTGTTTCTATTTCCTTGGTGTTAGTTGTGATCTCTCCCCTTTCATTCATGCATTGTACTGTTTCTAAAACCCAAGGTGTGTGTGTGAGTACAGACAGAACCTGCTAAATCATGTTGACATGAATAGTCTGGGCAATATTATAGGAACTGGCTGATATTAAGTCACCTTGGCATAAATAAACATAATTTAATGATTTATTCAAAGGCATGATTCTTTGTAATAAGTAAAGGAATGTTGTGTGATCTTTGTGGTGGGTCAACATGTTATTGGCTGCTTCCAAAGTCACATATGCTTTCTTCTCTCTACATAATTTTCATTTCTTAAAATAAGAAATAGTCTTAGTTTTTTTTACTGCAGCTTTAGATTTACGGAAATATTGAGCAGACAGTACAGAGAATTCCATATATTCTCCATCCTTCCCTGCCACTTCTCCTATTATTAACATCTTGCATTACATTGGCTCATTTGTTACAATTAATGAACCAATACTAATATGTTATTATTAACTGAAATCCATAATTTATATTAAGTTTCACTCTTTGTGTTACACAGTTCTGTTGGCTTTGGCAAACTCATGTCAACCTCATTACAGTATCATACAGGATAGTTTCTCTTATGCTTCCTTATTCATCCCTGTCCTCCCCCTTTCCCACTCCCTGGCGACCACTAAACTCCTCACTGTCTCTAGTTTTTTTTTTTTTTTAAGCTCTTATTTATTTATTTGAGAGAGAGAGAGAGAGATCACAAGTAGGCAGAGAGGCAGGCAGAGAGAGAGGAGGAAGTAGGCTCCCTGCTGAGCAGAGAGCCCAATGTGGGCCTCGATCCCAGGACCTTGAGATCATGACCTCGGCCGAAGGCAGAGGCTTTAACCCACTGAGCTACCCAGGCACCCTGGTTCGTTCGTTCTTTCTTTCTTTCTTCCTTCCTTTTTTTTTTTTTTTTTAAAGATTTTATTTATTTGAGAGAGAGAGAGAGAGAGAGAATGAGAATGAACAGGGGGGAGGGGGAGAAGGAGAAGCAGACTCCCTACTGAGCAGGGATCCTGATGAGGGGCTTGATCCCAGGACCCTGAGACCACCTGAGCTGAAGTCAGATATTTAACTGACTGAGCCACCCAGGCACCCTGATAGATACTGTTTTTAATCTCCATTTCATAAATGAGGGCACTGAAGCACTGAGAGGTGAACTAACTTATCTTAAATTATAAAGCTCATGTGTGGGGGGCTCCTGCCTGGCTCAGTGAGTGGGCTGAGCATGTGGCTCTTAACCTTGGGGTCATGAGTTTGAGCTCCACATTGGGGGTAGAAATCACTTAAGAAATTACAAAAATAAATAAATAAATAAAACCAGTATATGCTTAACCAACTGAGCCACCCAGGTGTCCCAGAAATCCTCACTCTGAATCATATACTCTACTGGCCATAAGTCAACCACTAAGCAAGGAGGCAACCAACAAACCAAACCAACCCTCATAGTTAGAATCCTGTTTTGCAAAGCATTATGTGGATTAAGTGGAAAAGTGTTTTTTTGTGTGTGTGTTAGGTAGTGGGAGAAGATAATATTGGTTAGGCAAAGGACAACTGAATGAATTTAATGTCATGGTGACAGCTTAATGTAATGTCCTTAATAGTACAATGTCATGGGGCACTCAGCTGGTTCCGTCAGTAGATCATGCAACTCTTGATCCTGGGGTTGTGAGTTCAAGCCCCATGTTGGGCATAGGTGATTACTTAAAAAAAAAAAAAAATAGTACAATGTCATGATGAAGTAGTGTTTTGAGAATGTTAATTGCATCTCCAAGTGAAGAACAGATTGAAGGAAAAGAACTCTAACTGGAATAAACTTGGAGATTTTTTAGCCCTGTATTAGGTTCTGGCAATAGGAATAGAGAGGGAAGGAGGAAGGTAAGAATTGTAAAGGAAGGGCAGAAGGATCTTGGAAGTCGGCTGACTATATGGGGTGCAGAGGGTGCCCCAACACCAATTAAAATGCAGTACAAGGAGGAAGGAGGGAGATGAAGATCACAGGGAGAAAAAATGTCCACAGAATCATGTGCAACTTCAGCATTAGAGAATACAAATTCTGCAAATTTCCTCACGGTCAGTAGAGATGTAGAATATGTTGTACATTCTGCAGTCCTTCAATATTTAGAAATTAGATCGATCATGCTGTGCCTCTTTAGAGAATATGAAGACTGTTAAGTCTGTTAAAGCAGCTCAGAGAATAAAAAAATCATTTTTATTGCCAGTATCCCTATGAGGACGGTTTCTTCTTGGAAAAATAGAAGAAAGCCAAGTAAAACCAGAAAAGGAAAAGAAATGGTGCCATCTAGTGGTGAATATGTGCTATAGGTTGGAAGCTAATGATGAATAGCCCAAGCTCTCTGTGGTATTTCACTGTATATGGTATCACACACCTATGTAAAACAGTTTCCCATATTCTTCAGTTTTTTCCCAATGTCAGAACATGCACTGCTTTTCAGGTATCTGTGTCTAGAAGGAGGAATCCATTAATGTTTCCTATATGAGTTATTTCTAGCTCATCATACTGGATGCTATTATTTTAGGCATAAAACCCACAAAGTAATGGCCTATGGATTTTCAGTAGAAATTGAAGGATGGGTGAAAAGATGTAGTGGGATGACATTTATTGCCAGATGTACTGGGATAACTTGTCAAATGATGTCATGGGATAATGAATATTGTCCGATAGCTACTTATGGCTATTGAAAATGGAAGCTGGGGTGCAGGGGTGGCTCAGTTGGTTAAGCGTCCGAATTTGATTTCAGCTCAAGTCATGATCTCAGGGTCTTAAGATTCGGCCCAGCATAGGGCTCCATGCTGAGCATGGAACCTGCTTAAGATTTTCTCCCTTTGCCTCTGCCCCTCCTCCTGCTTGTATGCTTTCTCTCCACATAAATAAGTAAAATCTTAAAAAAAGATAACAATGAACCTGATCATCTTCTTGTTGAGTGCTAAGAGCAGAGAGCCCTTAATTGGAAACTCTACCATCATGCCCTTAATTCCAGAAAAAGGTCATTTCATGGCCATCTTCTGGGTTCAAAATCAGTCAAAAGTTTATGGTCTGAAGGCAAAAATGATGCTTGTTACTCCGCTCTCCCCGCTCTGGGGTATCATCGTGGGGTCATCTAAAAACCAATTGGTTGTACAGCCTGCATTTCTTCCTGGGTTGGGTGCCATTAGTCTGATCTCTAGACACTTCTGTCCATCTCAGTTTGCCTGATGTATAGACAAATCACTTTCCCCTGTAGCTTCTCACAGGACTAACTGCACTTAGTATTTAGTAGCAGACTGTAAATAAATCACATTCATTTTTATATAAGAAAAAATTAATCTTACTCCTTTCATCATACGGATATCGTATCACATCAAAGCTTATCGAAGCTTATTTAAGTTATAATCATTTACTGATAGTTAAAGCATGGTCATCATGATCTGTCATTACTCTTTAGAGAAGCCCCAGAAAGTAATTAAACTCACACATTATCTTCTCTCTATGGGGAAGGAACTAGGGCATTAGACTAATCTTACCCTACCATCCTCCACCCCTGCTGTTCTTGAACAGCTAGAATGATCTTTATAAACGTAAATCAGACCTCGCTGCTCTTCTGCTTAACACACCAATGGCTCCTTTGGGAATAGAATCTTGATTCCCAGCTGTTCCCTCCCACACCCTGGGTCACCGGCCCATGTCCTCTGTGATGGTGGTGTCTTTGATAAGTTCCATGCACCAGCACGCTGACCTTGTTTGTGTTCCTGGTCCTACTGGATGCACCCCCTAAGCCCACACAGATCTTCTGCCCAGGCCTAGAATGTTCCTCCACATTTCCCTGGATCTGGTTCCCGGGCATCTTTCTCTCTTCAGTTCAAGCACTCTCTCCCTGCAGAGCCTTTCTTGGCTCCCATCTAAAGTGAGCTCTGAGTCCTCTTCATTGTCCTGTTTTATTTTCATCACGCTTCTTCTTCCCCATTGCACTTTTTTGTTGATTTGTCTGTCTCCACGAAATAAAGCCCTAGGAAAGCAGGCCCCTCTAACTGCTTACCTCTGTAGCCGTAGAGCTCCTAAGAAATGACTGGTATGCTATAAATATTTCTAGGAACATCCATGGAACGAATGCATGTATACAAAAGAGTGGACACATTAAGCTCATCAACCAGCAAAGTGAGGCTGGGCCTCCAAATGTCACAGCTGTGGGAAGATCCAGGTTATATGTATATTCAGAAATCTGGGTGGTATTAAGACACTCTTATTATTTGAAGAAATTCCACCCAGAGGACAAGAGGTATGCTTTGAAAATGGTCTTAAGACTTCAATAAAATGGGCAGTCTGGCAGGGATGGATGGTTTTTCTCACTGCCATTTTTGCTGGTGAGGTGGGGATGTGTTTCCGGTGCTTTGTTGTTCTATTTTCTTTCTGGTGGGGCCTACTGTGCGCACTGCTCTTTTGGTGCCCCGTCCATTTATTCCATGGATGTTAGAATAAAGCCTGGAGTGCTGTTATGATTGCCTGGAGATGGTGTGAGACATGCTCTTTTTCTTCAGTTACCTTCCTCATCAATGCGAATGCCATGCCCTTGCCCCGAGAGCAGAAGGGAATGTGTAAAATGACTATCTTAATCTGAAGAAAAGTCTGCCCGAGTCCACATAAAGGGCTCATTCACAGTAACTAAGTAAAGTTCTCTGGGTGCAAAGGACTTTTCTTAGTATTTATTTGTTTTTTAAAAAGATTTCGTTATTTCTTTCAGAGAGAGAGTGTGTGCACGTGAGGGGGGGGGGACAGAGGGAGAGAGAAGTTCAAGCAGACTTCCCGCTGAGCAGGGAGCCTGACCCTGGACACTGGACACGGGGCTCTATCCCAGGACCCTGAGATCACGACCTGAGCTGAAACCAAGAGTCGGCCACTTAACAGACTGAGCCACCCAGGTGCCCCTTGTATTTTGGATTCTTCTTTCTTTAAAATTTTACTTATTTGTCAAAAGAGAGAGAGAGAGAGAGCACAAGGAGGGGGAGCAGTAGACAGAGGCAGAAGCAGGCTCCTAGCTGAGTGGGGAGCTTGATGTGGGACGTGGGATTTGGTCCCAGGACCCTGGGAGTCACACAGGCATCCCAGTATTTTAAATTCTTTTTTTTTTTTTTTTTTAAAGATTTTATTTATTTGACAGAGAAACACAGCCAGAGAGGGAACACAAGCAGCAGGAGGGAGAGAGGGAGAAGCAGGCTTGATGCGGGGCTCGATCCCGGGTCTCCGGGATCACGACCTGAGCCGAAGGCAGAGGCTCAACCACTGAGCCACCCAGGCGCCCCGAGATTAGTGCCCTTCTAAAAGAGACCCCAGAGTGCTTCCCCCCGGCTCTGCCATGAGAAGATGCGATGAGGAGACAGCTGTCTATGGGCCAGGAAGCAGGACCTCCCTGGACGTGGGATCTGCCAGGGTCTTGATCTTGGAGTTCCCAGCCTCTAGAACTGTGAGTAATAAATGTTTGTTGAGTAAGGCACCCAGTCTATGGCATTTTTATTACAGAAGTATGAAGATACTCATACACTTGTTGGCACTTGCTGAATGACGATAGGCTCCCAGCTCCCATACTGTTGTTTCTACTTCATATTTCAACCTGCCTAATGTCTCTTCGATAGATTTTCTCAGTCTTTATTTTGGATTTCCTGCCATGTTGACCTCTCCTGTCTTGGACATCATATTTCAAGCCATCTCCACTTCAAATTTTGACTAAAAAGCCATCTTCTTCTTGAAAACGTTCCGTTAAATAAAATTTCAGGTTTGGAAAGAAAATTAAGGATCACCTTGTCTATACACTACACAATGATTGAGCTCTCCCTAACAGTTTTGGCAAAATAGATCCCAGCCCCAGCTTGAATTCCTCTAGTGACTGGGCACTCACTACCTTTGGAAGCAACCCATTTAACCTCTGGCTAGCTCTCTGCTCATTAGAAAACTCTTTCTTGGGGTGCCTGGGTGGCTCAGTTGGTTAAGCGACTGCCTTCAGGTCAGGTCATGATCCCGGAGTCCCGGGATCGAGCCCCACATCGGGCTCCCTGCTCGGCGGGAAGCCTGCTTCTCCCTCTCTCACTCCCCCTGCTTGTATTCCCTCTCTTGCTGTGTTTCTCACTGTCAAATAAATCTTTAAAAAAATAAAAATAAAAATAAAAAAATTAAATTAAATTAAATTTAAAAAAAAAAGGAAAACTCTTTCTTTAGACGAGCTGACTTTTTCACCTCATAGCTATTACAAATTCAGTTCTTAAATAGTTCTATATTTATGTGAGGGCTATTTAAATATTTGAAGACAATGAATTTATAATATGTCACTTGCTCCTCCTTTCTTTCTTCTAAAAAGAAAAAATTCCTCATCTGACATAGTTCTGCATCCTTTTCCCCTTGTGATTTCCCTCCCTGGTTTCCAAATGTTTTAAATTAAAGTACCCAAGCTGAAGACAATACTTTTGATTAGGTTGCTTAGGATCCCATAGAGCAGTAGCTGTGTGTACCGCCTTTTATTCGTTCTCCTTCACCAATGATCTGGTTGCAAATCAGGGCTGATTTTATTTATTTATTTATTTATTTATTTATTTATTTATTTATTTATTTATTTATTTATTTAAGATTTTATTTATTTGACAGACAGAAACACAGCGAGAGAGGGAACACAAGCAGGGGGAGTGAGAGAGGGAGAAGCAGGCTTCCCGCGGAGCAAGGCACCTGATGTGGGGCTCTATCCCGGGTCTCCGGGATCATGACCTGAGCCGAAGGCAGTTGCTTAACCAACTGAGCCACCCAGGCGCCACTCCAAGGCTGATTTTAAAAAAATATTATACTTACTGACAGACTAAACCCCCTGTGTCTTTTTTTCTCTGCATTGTTACCAAATTGCCAAATCATAGTTCTTATCTTGAATTATTTTACAGTTGGTTGCTTGGTCCTTAATATTTTTTAATATTTTTACTCCCTAGATTTCATATTAGATTTAGCCGATCTATCCCACCTGTCTAAGACCTTTTTGGGTCCTTCTCTTGTCATCCCACATCTTTGTGAATTCTTCCAGCTATTTGTCACCTACACAAATGAGTGGGTCTTCCATGCCAGCCCTTAAATCTTTGGTGAAAATGCTGCTTAAAACAAGGTTATCTGCTCAACAAGAACAAGTCACATATATCATGGTTTATTGGATCTTAATCTATATGTTTAGGGATTCCACTTTTTGGAATTTTAGGGGGAATCCTATGAGATAAAGTACTTGAATAGTGCCTTACATTAGGTGAGTGCTCAATAAATTAGTCATTGAAAGTTATCCCCTTTCCTGAAAAATTTTTTTAAGGTTTATTTATTTGAGAGAGAGAGAGCACATATGCATGTGCATGTGTGAGTGCGGGGTGAGGAGTAAGTGGAGGGGGAGGGTGGGCAGAGGACAAGAAAGAATCCTCAAGCAAACACCACACTGAGCAGGGAGCCCTACAAGGGGCTCGATCCCATGACCCTGACATCATGACCTGAGCTGAAATCAAGAGTAGGACATTTAACCAAGAGAGCTATCCAGGTCTCCCAACTCTCTTCCAGAAATTCTTAAGTTTAATTTGCCTTTGCGGATCTGTTCTCTGTAAAAAAATAAATCCCTTAATTTTAATCTGTGTCTCTATTTGGTCAATCTTCAAAAATTTTCAGCTTTTAGCTACATATGTGTTTTAAAGAGACTATTCTCATCCCTCTTGATATATTTATTCATTTTTAGTTTATTTAGTATCTTTTTCTGGGTTTCTAAAGGGTGATTTAAATAACATTTATTGATTTTTTAGTGATTATAAATGTTATATTTGTTGGGGAATTTGGGAAAATAAAGTAAAATAGGAAAAAAAAATACAGAAGGTTTGTGTTTCATTTTGATATTCTCACAGAATTCTTAAGGCAGTGGCTTTACAATTCTCTAAGGTGTAGATTTCCTAAGGGTTTTCCCCCTCTTCTGCCTTCTAAGGATATATATGTGTGTGTGTGTATATAGATGCTGTATTAACTCAAGTTCATGCTAAGAATATTAACTTTCATTTTTTTCTTTATTCTTTTGTCTCTAGTTAGATATTCATCCTCTAATCAAAACCAGTCAGAATCCCTTTGTGATTGAAAAATGATAGATCTCCAAAGTTTTTTTAATTCAGGGCCATTTGAGGTCTAGTTTTGCCCCAGGAGAGCATGAATGCAGGTATCTTTAGATTTTCCTCTTTGCTTGTTCTCCAAAGTGTTTCACTCTTCTAGGCAGTGTGGAATCAAATAAATCCACCCACAACTGAGTAATTTCAATGCTTTTCAACCTGAGAGAGTTTAGATGAATTTTGTGTAACATGTAAACAAGTGTTTCGTATCTTATTTTCTGGTAGTATCATTGGCTCTGTTGAGATGCTTCCAAGTATTTTCTATCGTTTTGGTTGAATTAGACATTATATCATTTTGGTTGCCGTAGATATTTGTTCAAATAGGAGAAAGACATTAGGATATCATAACTTCCTGGTGATGTCTGGTATATCTCCGGTGTCTGAGCTCCCTCAACCTTGGCAGGAGCTCTCCTAGTTCGTTTTGCCTACACTTGTTGCCATTTTAAGGCGGACATTTTTATATCACATCCAAATCATTAGCTTTACAATGCCAAGTTTCTGTTTAAAGTTAAAGAGAGTTTCCTGTTTGGTCCTCCCAGGCCTTGCAGAGTGTGTGTTGTGTGATTGTCGGGCGTGGCGGATTCTGGATGGCTTGAGGTGGGTCTCTCGCCCATTCTACTCCTTCTGGAAACACTAGTTGAGTTGGCCAGAGCCCTGGAAGTGAAAACCAAGACGAAGCATCGGATTCTTTATTAAATTGAGTCTGCTGTCCAGGCTGGAGATCACTTGTCACATCTCAGGCCTAACCGTAATGGGGGGTCATGGGGCTGCTGGACAGCACGGTCTTACTGACCTAACTCTTGGCAACTACAGACTCTATTTTAGGAATGAGTAATTAACTATGACTTCTTTTACTGTTTGTCAGTGCTGTGATTTCTGGATTGCTAGATCCAAAGGGCAGAAATTGTGTCTGTTTTTATAACTCCCTCTGTAAAATTATAAGATAAGCCTTAAGTTTCAAGACCAGTTTATAACTATTTTTTGTGATAATAATGGATGACATGATGATAAAGATAAGAGAATTATGTGAAGCATAGAAATAAACTCAAGAAAATGATTCAGTTATTTTATGAAACTGTTAAGATGAAGTTTTTAGGGGCGCTTGGGTGGCTCAGTTGGTTAAGCCGCTGCCTTCAGCTCAGGTCATGATCCTGGGTCATGATCCTGGAGTCCCATATCAGGCTTCCAGCTCCGTGGGGAGTCTGTTTCTTCCTCTGACCTTCTACCCTCTCATGCTCTCTCTCACTCACTCACTCTCTCTATCAAATAAATAAATAAAATATTTTTAAAAAGATGAAGTTTTTAGTTTACTTCTTTTTTTTTTTTTTAAAGATTTTATTTATTTGACAGAGAGAAACACAGCCAGAGAGGGAACACAAGCAAGGGGAGTGAGAGAGAGGGAGAAGCAGGCTTCCTGCTGAGCAGGGAGCCTGATGTGGGACTCGATCCCAGGTCTCTGGGATCATGACCTGAGCCAAAGGCTGTCACTCAACCAACTGAGCCACCCAGGCGCCCCTTTAGTTTACTTCTTTATTAGTAGTGGTCACTAGAATATTTCTCTGATGACGTTATACTATAGCATGAAGTTCAGTTACTAGTAAATCCTGTATGTGTGTGTTTTAATATAGAGTTGGCATACAAATACTATAAATGAATATATGGTGGGGTTCTAAACGGGTCTAAAAATAACCAAGACACTTTAGCTCTTGGGCTTAGCATAGTGATAAAAACTTAGAGCTCTGCAATTGTTCTGAGAAAATATGTAATGACAGCACTTCTATGCTACAAGGAACTCAAGAGATTTCATTAGACAATGACCTCACGTGTCCTTGGATTTTTAAATACCATTACTCAAACTTAACATGTTCCTGCTTTATCTCACCCCCTGACCTTTCCATTCATACTCTTCCCTTCTCATTTGACAGAAACTCAGTCACCCTTCTGGTTACTCAGGACAAAACCCTTGAATGAAATCATCCTCAGTGATTCTCTTTCACACCCCATACCCTCTTCCATCAAAAAATCCTGTTGGCTTCACATTCAAAATATATTCAGAATTTCAACATTTCTATTTCAACCACTCTGATTTAATGTATCTTTTTTTTTTAGTGGGGCTTGAACTCATGGGTCAAGGGTCACATGCCCTACTGACTGAGCCAATCAGATATGCTTAGGTACACTTAGTTCTTACAAAGTTTAATGAAATAGCCTTTTTTTTTTTTAAGATTTTATTTATTTGACAGAGAGAGAGATCACAAGTAGGCTGAGAGACAGGAGGAAGCAGGCTCCCTGCTGAGCAGAAAGCCAGATGCGGCCTCGATCCCAGGACCCCGAGATCATGTCCTGAGCTGAGGCGGCAGCTTTAACCCACTGAGCCAACCCAGGTGCCCATGAAATAGCCTCTTAAATGATCTCTCAGCTTTTTCCCTTGCTTTTCTTAAGTCTATTCTTAGTACAGCATTTTAAAAACTGAGTGGAGATTCTGCTTATCTCCCTCTCCTTCTGCCCCTCCCCTCACTCACACTTTCTCTCTTTCTTTCTAAAATAAATAAATCTTAGGAAAAAGAATAATAATATCTATCTCACAGGGTTGGTGTGGTGATTAAGTGAATTAACATATATAATATACCTAATAGAGTCACTGACCCCTTGTAGGATCTCTTACAAAATGATAGCTATTATTACTGATTTCATTATCCACAGGAAGATTATGGTAGTCTCTCACAAGATGAGTATATTCTTTCAAACACTTAAAAAAAAAAAACCACACCAATCTTACACAAAACCTTTCAGAAAACAAAAAGCAGAGGAAAATAGTTCTCAATCATTTTATGAGGCTTGCATTAATTCTGATAAACCTGAGAGATACTACAAAAACAACAACAAAAGAGAATTACAGATTGATATTCCTAACGAATATAAACAGAAAAATCCTAACAAAGTAAGAGCAAAATAAGATCCAGTGGTGTACACAAAAGGATAATGGAATGACCAAGTTTATCCGGGGTTATCCTAAGGTTGGTTTAACATTTGACATTCAATCAATGGAATTTCCTCTATTAAGAAAATAAAGAAAAAAACCCATATAACCACTTAAATCAATGTAGAAAACTCATTTGACAAAACCAAAGTCCATTCACAATAAAAAATTCCCAGCAGATTGTAATAGAAGGGCTCTTCCTCAAACTGACAAAATGAATCTCTAAAAAAGAACTAATGGCTACCATCATATTAAAGGTGACATATTGAATGCTTTGCTCCTAAACAATAATATCCACTCCGACAACTTCTAGTCAGTGTTATACTGGTGTAGTTCTATCCATTGCAGTAAGGTGAGGATAAAAATAGAAAAGCCTGAAGAATATAACAAAAGTAAAACTATCTGTATTTGCAGATGACATGACGGTTTAAGTGAAAAATCCTGAGGATTCTACAAGGGAATTATTAGAATTTGTCAAGATATCAGCCCACAAGGTCAGTATTAAAAAATCAATTGTATTTTGATCAGTTTCAAATATTATAAAATAAAATCTAAGAATTCCCTTTAAAATAGAATTCAAACACTTACAAATAAATGAACAAAAGAGATAAAGGCCTTTACATTTAAATATTTACCATATGTCTGATAATTGTAAACACTCAAATTTTTCTTAATCTCATAGAGTTAGTTTAAATTTGGTTTCTATCATCTCAACCAAAAGGGTACACTCTATTTTTTCCCCCAAAGGAGTGCATTCTAATGAACACTTTTCACATATAGTGGCAAAACTGAAAATGATGTAAAGAAATGGCTGATCTTCATTGTATAGGTTTATTTATTTATTTATTTATTTATTTATTTATTTATTCATTTATTTGACAGAGAGAAACACAGAGAGACAGGGAACACAAGCAGGGAGAGTGAGAGAGGGAGAAGGAGGCTTCCCGCCGAGCGGGGAGCCCGATGTGGGACTCGATCCCTGGTCTCCAGGATCATGACCTGAGCTGAAGGCAGTCACTTAACCAACTCAGCCACCCAGGTGTCCCCATTGTATAGTTTTAGAAAGTACATTAGATTTAAAATATTTTTCTTTCTTTTCCCCCTTTTTAGCGATTTTATTTATTTATTTGACAGAGAGAGAGCATAGCTGGGGGAGTGGCAGGCAGAGGGAGAGGGAGAAGCACGCTCCCAGCTGAGCAAGGAGTCTGATATGAGTCTTGATCCCAGGACCCTGGGAACATCACCTAAGCTGAAGGCAGACACTTAACCGACAGAGCCACCTGGGCATCCCCCAACGTATATTTTAAAATAATAAATCCATCACAGTAGTAGAAGACAGGCACATGAATGGTGAATGGAATATCAATTTAAAGGAATCTCAGAAACACATGATGCAGATGGGATCAGAAGATGGAAAAGCCCACAAAAGCTGAAGAGTTGGCTGCACAGTTCAAGTGATATGATGGCTGCTGGGGAAGGGAGCTGACTTGGCCTCAGGAGGATGGGGAGGGGTCAGCTGACTACAGCTGCAGGGCACATAACTGCTCCCTAAGAATAGGGTGCTGGAGAGACCCCTCGGACAGTGGAGAAGTGGAGTTCTCAATGTAAGGAGGGCTTAGCTTTTTATCTATCATCTATCTATCATCTATCTATCTATCTATCTATCTATCTATCAACTATCTATCATCACCTATCTATCTATCTAAAATGAAAGTGATTCCTAGCCTCTTCTTGATTTTTTCAGTGACAGGGGATCCCTGTCTTACTTTTTGCCAGAGTAGCTTTTTACCCAATCAGCCTCACCCTCCAGCGTGAAAGAAAACCCCCTTGAGGATAAATCCTACTCAATTAATTCTTTTTGTTCTCCATAGTATTCCACTTTATGAAAAATATCAGATTTTGCTTA
Organism: Spilogale gracilis; assembly: GCA_004023965.1. Taxonomy (NCBI): domain Eukaryota; kingdom Metazoa; phylum Chordata; class Mammalia; order Carnivora; family Mephitidae; genus Spilogale; species Spilogale gracilis. The sequence goes on from PITA01031598.1 coordinate 13,213, forward strand.
TCCATTCATGTATCAATATGTGTATTTGTCTTGTTTCCAGTTGGGGACAATTACGAATAAAACTTCTGTGACCATTTATGTAAAAGAAAAAAGAAAAGAAAAGAAAAGACCTCTACCCTTAAAAGACAAAACTCTTCTGAGAGAAATCAAATAAGATCTAAATAAATTGAGAGATATACCATGTTTATACATTGAAAGACTTGGTATTGTTAAGCTTCTTTCTAACTTAAACTAAAATTCAATGTAATCATAGTCATAATCTTACCTTGTCCTTGAAGATAATGTGATTCTAAACTTTCCATGGAAGTGCAAAGGAGGTACCGCACATCCAAACATTCTTGAGAAAAAAAGAGTAAACTTAAAGGACTCATACTACCTGACTTGGCAACTTACTATTAAGCGACAATAATTAAAACAGTATGGTTTTGCATAAGAAGAGACAAATGAATTAATGGAACTGAATAGAGAGGCCAAAATTAAGATCTACTCTTTATGGTCATTTGATTTTCTACAAAGTCTCCAAAGAAATCCAGTGGAGAAAGGGGGAAAAAAAGTTTTTTGCTTTTTTTTTTAAACAGTGGATATTCATTAGAAGATAGATATTCATTAAACTAGATATTCATTAAAAAAGAAACATAGCAAAGAACTTCCACTCTTGCTTCACACCAAACACAAACACAGTTTTAGAACTGAATGTAAAAGCTAAAATGATAAGACTTATAGGGAAAAAGAAAAAAAAGCAAAACATTGAAGAATATCTTTGCAACTTGAGAAAAAAACAAGACATTTTTAGATAGCACACAGAAATGAATGATCATACAAAAATAGGTACTTAGACTTCAATTTTTAAAACTGGTGATCGCCAATTACACATTTAAGAAAATGAATGAGGAGCACCTGAGTGGCTTAGGGGTTTAAGTGCCTGCCTTTGGCTCAGGTCATGATGCCAGGGTCCTCGGATGAGCTCCATATTGGGGTCCCTACTCAGTGAGGAACCAGCTTTTCCCTCTCCCTCTGTTGCTCCCCCTGCTTGTGCTCTCTCTCTCTCTCTCATTGTCAAATAAAAAAAAAAAAAAAAAAAAAAGAATGAGCCAGGCACAGACTGGAAGAAAATATTTGCAAAATATGCATTTGACAAAGAATTTGTAGCTGCAATATATAATGACAAAAGCACCTCCAATTCAATAGTAAAAAGACCAACAATCCAATTTTTTAAAAAATGGGCCAAATATTTAAATAGACATTTTTTTTCCTGATTCACTGTATTCTTTTTTTTTTTAATTTTTTTTTTATTGTTACTAAAATTTTTTTTTTCCAGTGTTTCAAGATTCATTCCCCATTCCCCTCACCCAGTGCTCCATGCTTTAGGTGTCACCAGTACCCACCACCAGGCTCTCCCATCCCGCCACCCCCCTCCCTCCAAGTCCCTCAGTTTGTTTCTGTGTTCAAAGTCTCTGTTGTTTAGTTTCCCTCCCTAGATTACCCTAGTTCCCATTTGCTTTCCTTCTGCCACTGTCCTCCAGTTTGCCCCTCATGCACCGCAAGTAAGTGAGACCATGCGATACTTGACTTTCTCTTCTTGGCTTATTTCACTCAGCATAATATTTTCCAGTCCAGTCCATGTTGCTACAAAAGTTGGGTATTCATCCTTTCTGATGGAGGCATAGTATTCCATTGTATATATGTACCACATCTTCTTTATCCATTCATCTGTTGATGGGCACCTTGGCTCTTTCCACAGTTTGGCGATTGTGGCCATTGCTGTGATGAACATTGGGGTGCATATGGCCCTTCTTTTCACTACA
>PITA01031599.1:0-15017 GCA_004023965.1 Spilogale gracilis
TACTTTCCTTCTCCTACTGTCTTCTATATTATCCCTTATGCACCACAAGTAAGTGAAACCACGTGATACTTGACTTTCTCTACTTGGCATATTAGAGATCTCACTCAGCATATTCATCCTTTCTGATGGAGGCATAATATTCCATTGTATATATGTATCATATCTTCTTTATCCATTCATCTGTTGAAGGGCACCTTGGCTCTTTCCACAGTTTGGTGATTGTGGCCATTGCTACAATAAACATTGGGGTATATATGACCCTTCTTTTCACTACATCTGTATCCTTGGGGTAAATATGAAGTAGTGTAATTGAAGGGTCATATGGTAGTTCTATTTTTAATTTTTAAAGGAATCTCCACATTGTTTTCCAAAGTGGCTGCACCAACTTGCATTCCCACCAGCAGTGTAAGAGGGTTCCCCTTTCTCCACATCCTCTCCAACACTTGATGTTTCCTGTCTTGTTAATTTTGGTCATTCTGATTGGTGTAAGGTGGTATCTCAATGTGGTTTTGATTTGAATTTCCCTGAAGCTAGTGATGATGAACATTTTTTTCATATGTCAGTTAGCCATTTGTATGTCTTCTATGGAGAAGTGCCTCTTCATGTCTCCTGCCCATGTTTTTGATGGGATAGTCTTCTTTCTGGATGTTGAGTTTGAGGAGTTCTTTATAGATCTTGGATATCAGCCCTTTGTCTATAGTGTCATTTGCAAATATCCTCTCCCATTCTGTGGATTGCCTCTTTGTTTTGTTGACTGTTTCCTTTGCTGTGCAAAAGCTTTTTATTTTGATGAAGTCCCAAAATTTCATTTTTGCTTTTGTTTCCTATGCCTTTGGAGACATGTCTTGAAAGAAGTTACTGTGGTCGATGTCAAAGAAGTTACTGCCTATGTTCTTCTCTAGGATTTTGATAGATTCCTGCCTCACATTGATGTCTTTCATCCATTTCGAGTTTATCATTGTGTGTGACATAAGAGAATGGTCTAGATTTATTCTTCTATATGTAGCAGTCCAATTTTCACAACACCATTTATTGAAGAGACTGTCTTTTTTCCACTGGATATTTCTTTCCTGTTTTGTCAAAGATGATTTGACCATAGATATATGAGTCCATATCTGGACTCTCTACTCTGTTCCATTGGTCTCTTTATCTGTTTTTGTGCCAGTACCATGCTGTCTCAGTGATCACAGATTTGTAATAAATCTTGAAATCAGGTAATAAGATGCTCCGAGCTTTGTTTTTTCTTTTTCAACCATTCCTTAGTTATTCAGGGTCATTTTTGGTTCCATATAAATTTTAGGATTGGGGGCGCCTGAGTGGCTCAGTTGGTTAGGTGACTGCCTCCAGCTCAGGACATGATCCCAGAGACCCAAGATCGAATCTCACATCAGACTCCCTGCTCAGCAGGAAGCCTGCTTCTCCCTCTCTCACTCCCCCTGCTTGTGTTCTCTCTCTGGCTGTGTTTCTCTCTGTCAAATAAATACAATCTTTAAAAAAAAAATAAGATTGTTTGTTCCAATGCTTTGAAAAATGTTGGTGGAATTTTGATCTGGATGACATTGAAAGTATAGATTGCTCTGGGCAGTATATACATTTTGACAATGTTTATTCTTCTGATCCATGAGCATGGAATATTCTTCCGTCTTTTTGTGTCCTCTTCAATTTCTTTCAGGAGTGTTCTGTAGTTCCTCAAGTAGAGATCATTATCTTCATTAGTTAGGTTTATTCCCAGATATCTTATGGGTTTTGGTGCTATAGTAAATGGAATTGATTATCTGATTTCTCTTTCTATATTTTCATTGTTAGTGTATAAGAGCGCAACTGAGGGTGCCTGGGTGGCTCAGTGGCTTAAAGCCTCTGCCTTCAGCTCAGGTCATGATCTCAGGGTCCTGGAATCGAGGCCTGCATCAGGCTCTCTGCTCAGCACTGAGCCTGCTTCCTCTTCTTTCTCTGCCTGTCTCTCTGCCTACTTGTGATCTCTCTCTGTGTGTGTCAAATAAATAAATAAAATATTTAAGAAAAGAACATAACTGATTTCTGTGCATTGCTTTTGTATCCTGCTACATTACTGAATTGTTGTTTGAGTTGTAGGAGTTTGGGGGTAGAATCTTTTGGGTTTTCCATATAGAGTATCATGTAATCTGCGAAGAGAGAGAGTTTGACTTCTTCTTTGCCAATTTGAATACATTCTATTTCTTTTTGTTGTCTGATTGTTGTTGCTAGGACTTCTAACACTATGTTAAACAATAGAGGTGAGAGTGGGCATCTGTGCCTTGTTCCTGATCTCAGTGGGAAGGCTGTCAGTTTTTCCTCATTGAGCATGATATTTACTGTGGGCTTTTCATAGATAGATTTTATGAGGTTGAGGAATGTTCCCTTTATCCTTATACTTTAAAGAGTTTTAATCAGGAACGGATGTTGCATTTTATTAAATGCATTTTCTGCATCAATTGAGAGGACCATGTGTTTCTTCTCTCTTCTCTTATTGATTTGTTCTATCACATTGATTGGTTTGCAAGTGTTGAACCACCCTTGCATCCCAGGGATAAATCCCACCTGGTCATAGTGGGTAATCTTTTTAATGTACTGTTGGTCCTATTAGCAAGGATTATGTTAAGAATCTTGGCATCTGTATTCATCAGAGATATTGATATGAAGTTCTCCTTTTTGATGGGGTCTTTGTCTGGTTTGGGGATTAGAGTAATTCTGGCTTCATAGAAAGAGTCTATAAGTTTTCCTTCTGTTTCTATTTTTTGAAACAGCTTCAGAAGAATAGGTGTTATTTCTTCTTTGAATGTTTGGTAGAATTCCCCAGGGAATCCATCAGGTCCTGGGCTCTTGTTTCATTGGGAGGTTTTTGATCACTGCTTCAATCTCCTTACTAGATATTGTTCTACTCATATTGTCAATTTCTTCCTGTTTCAGTCTTGGAAGTTTATAGGTTTCCAGGATTGCATCCATATCTTCTAGGTTGATTAACTTATTGGCATATAACTGTTGATAGTAATTTCTGATGATTGTTTCTATTTACTTGGTGTTTGTTGTGATCTCTCCCCTTTCATTAATAATTTTATTAATTTGGGTCTTCTCTGCTTTCTTTTGGATGAGTTTGGCCAAGGGTTTATCAATCTTATTAATTCTTTCAAGGAACCAGCTTCTAGTTTCGTTGATATATTCTTCTGTATCTCTAGTTTTTAATTTTTTGATCTCTGCTCTAACTGTAATTATTTCCTCTCTCATGTGTGGGTTGACTTAATTTGTTTTTGGTTTTCCAGTTATTTAAGGTGTAATGAGCATTGGTGTATTTGGGATTTTTCAATTTTTCTGAGTGAGTCTTCAATGGCTGTGTATTTCTGCTTTAGAACTGCCTTTGCTCTATCCCATAGGTTTTGGATTGATGTATCTTCATTGTCATTGGTTTCCATGAAGTGTTTCAGTTCTTCTTTGATTTCCTAGTTGATCCAAATATTCTTGAGCAAGATAGTCTTTAGCTTCCAAGTGTTTGTATTCCTTCTGAACTTTTTCTAATGGTTGAGTTCCAGTTTCAAGGCATTGTGATCACAGAATATGCTGGGGATAATCTCAATTTTTGGTATGTATAAGTTGAGCCCTGATTTGTGACCTAGTATGTGGTCTATTCTGGAGAAAGTTCTATGCGCACTTGAGAAGAATGAGTATTCTGCTGCTTTAGTGTGGAGTGTTCTAAATATATCTTTGAGATCCATCTGGTCCAATATGTCATTCAAAGGTCTTGTTTCTTTGTTGATTTTCTGTTTAAATGATCTGTCCATTGCTGAGAGTGGTGTGTTAAGATCTTCTACAATTAATGTATTCATATCAATATGACTCTTTATTTTGATTAACAGTTGGCTTAAGTAGTTTGCTGCTCCCATGTTGGAGGCGTAAATATTTACAAATGTTAGATCCTCTTGGTGTATAGACCCTTTAAGAATGACGTAGTGTCCTCCTGTGTCTCTGACTAGAGTCTTTAGATTAAAATCAAATTTCTCTGATATGAGAATCACTACCTTGGCTTTCTTTTGAGGTTCAGTTGCATGAAAGGTGGTCCTCCATCTCCTCACTTTTAGTCTGGACTTGTCTTTAGATTCAAAATGTGTCTCTTGTAAACAGCAGATGGACTGGTCCTGTCATTTTATCCAGTCTCAACCCTGTGCCATCTTATTGGAGTTTTTCAGTCTTTCACATTGAGGGTGATTATTGATAGATACATTTTTATTGATATCATGTTGCCTGTGAAATTCATGTTTCTTTTTTTTAAAGATTTTATTTCTTTATGTGACAGAGAGAGATCACAAGAAGGCAGAGAGGCAGGCAGAGGAAGAAGAGGAAGCAGGCTCTCTGCCAAGTGAAGAATCCAATGAGGGTCTTGATCCCAGGACCCTGAGATCACGAACTGAGCTGAAGGCAGAGGCTTTAACCCACTGAGCCACCCAGACACCCTGAAGTTCATGTTTCTATAGATTACCCCTGTAAATGTATGTTCTGTGTCACTCTTGGCTTTGTTTCTCTTTTATAGAATCCCCCTTTATATTTTTTGTAGTGCTGTCTTGGTGGTTGCATAATCTTTTAGACCTTGCTGGTTCTGGAAGCTCTTTATTTCCCCTTCCATTTTGAAAGTCAACCTTGCTGGGTACATTATCCTTGGTTGCATAGTTGTTTTCATTTATTTTCTTGAATATATCTTGCCAGCCCTTTATGGCTTTCCAGGTTTCTGTGGATAGGTCTGATGTTATTCTGATGGTCCTCCCTCGGTACATAAGGGATCACTTCCCCCTAGGTGTCCTTAAGACATATTTATTGAATTTATGATTCATGAATTTCATAATTATGTGCCTCTAGGTTTTTCTAGCCTCATTTATCTTGGGGGTGTCCTCTCTGCTTCTGGGATATGAACATTTGTTTTATTCCCCAGATTAGGGAAATTTTCATCCAGGATTTATTCAACTCTATCTTATAGGCTTCTCTCTCTCTCAACTCCCTTGAGGATTCCAGTAATTCTGATATTGGAGTGTTTTATGACATCATTTATTTCCCTAATTCTATTTTCATGAAATTTTAGCTGTTTGTTCGAATACTTTCTTGCTCCTCCATCTCAATCCAGCTGTCTTCTAAATCACTAATGCGATCTTCGGCTTCACCTTCCCTAGCTGTTAGTGTATTTAAATTAGATTGGATCTCATTAATAACCTTTTTAACCTCTGCCCGTTTGGCTTTCAGTTCTGCCCTTACAGCTTCTATCTTGCCACTAATGTTCTTTTCCAACTCAGCCATTGCTTGGATAATTGCTACCCTGAATTCCATTTCTGTCATATTGTTTGTGTTCATATCCAGTGATTCTGTGACAGGGGTTGCAGTCTCTGAGTTTTTCTTCTGTTGGTTGTTCCTCCTCTGAGTCATTCTGGCAAGAGGTGTTTGAGGGGATGTATAGCTGAATATATCAACCACGATCCAGGTGAGTTGCTTGTTGGAAGGTTGTGGTGCAATCAGAAATCACCACTGAAAAGGAATCAGAAAGAAAAAAGAGAGAGAAGGAGAAAAGGAGAAAGAAAAAGCCTGGGTAAAACAGGCCCCAGTGGTAGAATTTATATGGTACACAACCAAAAAAGACTACAGAAAAAGAATGTCAAAAGTAAAAGAAAGGGGGAGAAATCAAAAAGCTAAACCCAACCCAAACAACTCCTAAGAACAGTATTTATATTTTAGAAAGGTAAAAACAAATATACAGAAACACTGACAGAACAATAGGATGGGAAGGTGAGTACAAACCCTCGTTGGAGACAAGGAAAATATTTCAGTTCCTCCTGGTGTGTCTTGTTATTTTTGTTAGAGGACTCCACTTTATAGATATATAAGGAAATTAAATCTGGTTTATATATAGGGGTAGTATTGAATAGGAATGAAGGATTACCTTGAAGCTTATATCTATATGTATATTTAAAAGAAAAAATAATAAAGGAAAGAAGAAAAAACAACAAAAAAAGAAGCAAAAGAAACAACAACAACAAAAAACCCCCATAGATATGTGTTTGAAAAAAGTTCAAGGCAAAAAGTTATTATGGAGTGCTATTAAGTATCACATTGTAATAATAAGAGAGTTAAAACAGAAAAACAAAAACCATGAGAATAAATGTAAAATTAAAAACAAAGACATAAAAATTAAAAATAGAAAGAAGCTAAAAGAAAATCAAATGAAAAGCTGTATCTATAAAACATACACCTTTTGGTGTAGTACAAGGAGCTTAATATATTGCTTTTTCCCCGATATTGGGGTTTTACAGTTTTATGGAGAGCCTTTGCTGGTTCTCCTCTTGTTTGTTTGGCTTGTCTTCTAGGGGAAGGGCATGCCACATTGTTTTTCAGTCAGTGTTACCTGGGATGAGTCTCCCCGCCCCCTTTCAAGGGGCTCTACTCTATGGCATCTGGGTTTTCAGACTTTTGTTCTCTGGAGGATTTGTTCTTTTGTTGCTTTTTGCAGCTTTTTGGAAAGTCAGGGCAAAGTAAGCTGTCCACACCCAGACCTCCATCTCAGAGAGAGGCCTCAGTTAGCTCCCCTCTGGATGGTGCAGGGCACACAGACTCTCTCTGTATTTTTCCCTGCACCCCGCCACCTCTCACAAGTAGCACATACCTGCAGCCACTAGTCAGAATGGCACCTGAAGCCCCCACTTGTTGCTTCACTCCTGCACCGCAGAAACCATGACTGATGCTGGTTCATGAGACCTTGTCTCTGCCAAGACACTCTCTGGAGTCCACACCCATGCTGGGAGCACTGAGACCCAGCGGTCCCATGTGTGTCATGGAAGTCTGCAGAGTCTCATCCCTTGTGGATTGCATGTGCCTAGCCCAAGTGGTTGCCAAAGTGGAGGCTTTAGGGACTCCCCACATCACTGGATTCCCTCACATGGTGCCGGGGAATGCTTTCTATCCCCAGCCTGGAGCCGCAGCTTTATATCCCTGCCAGTGGTGGTCAGCTTTCCCAGGTTGCCTCTTAAGACCCTCTGTTTTTGACTGGTTTTAATCAAACTACAATTTGGTGCTGCTCCCCAAGCACAGAACACTTCCATACTGGGGTATTGCTTTCCAATGGGTAACTTTGGTGGGCTCCCTCCCCTGACATTTTGTCCTCCAATATCAGTCTGAAAGTTCCCACTTCACTTTACCTCTCTGCTGATGCTCTTCTTCTCCCGTAGAGATCCAGAAATGTGTAATATTACATTCTATGTTGACTTCCTGGGTGTTTACAGTGTTCTTGCAGGTATTTAGCTCAATTCAGGGGGCCCTTTGAAACAGGGTCACCTACTTTTCTGCCATCTTGTCCCTCCTCCACCATAGGTGCTCTTTCTTATCAATTCATACATTTTCTTTATATAGTCTGGATACGCGCCCTTTGTTAGGTATATTGCTCATATTTTCTCCAACTTGGAGTTACTTTTTTTCTCTTGACCTGATATCTTTAATGAACAGAAGTTAGAAATTTTAATTTAGTTCATGTTATTGAACTTGACCTTTATGGATAGAGCTTTTGTTATCCTGTTTTAGAAATCATTCCTCACTCCAATATCATGAAAATATTTTATATCTTTTTTAACTTCAGGTTGTATTGTCTTACTCTTAACCTTTATTATTATAATACATCTAACATTGAGTTCCAGGTATGGTGTTATAGGAGTACGGGTTTATGTTTTTCCCAATATGGCAATCCAACTGACACAGAACCATTTATTGAAGATAAAATTATTTGCTCACTACAGTGAAGTGTTACCTTCATCATAAATCAGTTGCCTATATATGTATGGGTATGATTCTGGACTATTTATTCTTCTCCATTGGTAAGTTTTTATTCTTGTGCCAGTATACCAAACTGTCTTATTTATTATAGCTTTATGATAGGTCTATAATATAAGTCCTGTGGCCAGGATTGCCTTGGCTATTCCTAGCCCTTTCAAATCGATATAATTTTTATTTATTTTTTTTCTATTTTATTGTGTTATTAAGTAACAATGTATCATCAATGTTTGATGTAGTGTTCCAGGATTCATTGTTTACATATAACGAGTGCTCCATTCTATACACGCCCTCCTTAATACCTACCACTAGTCTCACTCATCCCCCCACTCCCTTCCCCTCAAAAATCCTCAGTTTATTTCTCAGAGTCCACAGTCTCTCATGCTTCATCTCCCTCACCAACCCCCCTTCACTTTTCCTTTCCTTCTCCTAATTTCCTCCTGTTATTCCTTGTGTTCCACAAGTAAGTGAAATCATATGATAATTGACTTTCTCTACTTGGCTTATTTCACACAGCATAATCTCCTCTAATCTCATCCATGTTGATGCAAAAGTTGGGTATTTATCCCTTCTTATGGAGGTGTAATATCCCATTCTATAAATGGACCACATCTTCTTTATCCATTCATCTGTTAAAGGGCATCTGGGCTCTTTCAACAGTTTCTGATTGTGGCCATTGCTGCCATGAACATTGGGCTACATATGGCTTTTCTTTTCACTACACATATATCTTTCAGTAAATACCCAGTAGTGCAAATTTCAGGGTCATAGGTACCTCTATTTTTTTTAAGATTTTATTTATTTGACAGAGAGAAACACAGCCAGAGAGGGAACACAAAGCAGGATTCCCGCCAAGCAGGGAGCCCAATGTGGGACTCGATCCCAGGTCTCCAGGATCATGACCTGAGCCGAAGGAAGTCGCTTAACCAACTGAGCCACCCAGGCACCCTGGTATCTCTATTTTTATTTTTTTTTTAGGAATCTCTACACTGTTTTCCCAAGTGGCTGCACCAGCTTGCATTCCAACCAACAGTGTAAGAGGGTTCCCCTTTCTCCATATCCTCTCCAAAACTTGCTGTTTCCTGTCCTGTTAATTTTGTTTCTGCTTATTTTTTGATGTGAACATCTTTTTTTGGTGGGGTGAGTTGGAGGAGTTATTTAGAGACCTTGGATAGCAGCGCTTTTTCTGTAGTGTCATTTGTAATATCTTTCTGCATTCTGTGGGTTGCCTCTTTGTTTTGTTGACTGTTTCCTTTGCTGTACAGAAGATTTTTATCTTGATGAAGACCCAATAGTTCATTTTCACTTTTGTTTCCCTTGCCTTTGGAGACATGTCTTGAAAGAAGTTGCTGTGGCCAATGTTGAGAGTCTTAATTTTTTTTTTATAATTATTGTTCCTAGGTATTTTGTAATTTTGATGCTAATGTAAATGACATTATTTAAAATTTCAATTTCTATATATACTTAGTATATAGAAATATAATTACTTTTGTATACTGATTGAACTTTCTAAACTTACTTATCAAGACTAATAGTTTTTAGATTCTTTTGGATTTTGTACAAACACAAATATGTCATCTGAGAACAATAACAGTGTTATATATTCTTTTCTAATTCTCATTATTTTTGTTTCTTTTTCTCATTCTATTGCAGTGGCCAGAACTTCAATATAATTCTGAATCAAAATTGTCATAGCAGGCATTCTTATCCTTGATTTTAGGAGGAAGTCTTCCATACTTCACTACTAATTGTGATATTTTCTGTAGGTTTATATACATTTGTTATCATATTAAAGAAATCCCTTCTATTTCTACTCTGAAGGTTTTTTTTTTTATCATGTACAGGCCTCTATTTTTAAAAAAAAATTTTTGCATCTCCTAGGATGGTCATAATTTTCTTTTTTCTTTTAATAATTTCAAATGTCAAACAACCCTTGCATACCTAGAACAAATCCACTTGCTTGTGATCCATTTTGCTTTATATAAATTTGGGTTCAATTTAATAATAAAATGTTTAGGGGTGCCTGGGTGGCTCAGTCGTTAAGCTTCTGCCTTCGGCTCAGGTCATGATCCTAGAGTCCTGGGATCAAGCCCTGCATCAAGCTCCCTGCTAGGCAAGAATCCTGCTTTTCCCTCTATCACTCCCGCTGCTTGTATTGCCTCTCTATCTGTGTTTCTCTCTGTCAAATAAATAGATAAAATAGTAAAACAAATAATAATAAAGTGCTTAGAATTTTTGTATCCATGTTCTTAAGAGATAGGTTGATTGTTCAGTTTTCTTGTAATATCCTTCCTGCTTTTCTTTCTATATTGCTACAATAACACAAAGAACTAAGCCAGTGAATCATGTCCCAGGAAAGCCTGCACCATTCCTTGGGATGTTAGATAGGTCTTGGTCAATTAGCATTCTTGGTTTGTTCTATCACATTGATTCATTTGGGAATGCTGAGCCACCCTTGCATCACAGGGATAACTCCAAAATCGTCATGGTGGATGATCTTTTTAATGTACTGTTATATCCTATTAGCTAGTCTCTTGTTGAGAATCTTGGCATCCATATTCATCAGGGATATTTGTATGAAATTCTCATTTTTGATGGGGTATTTTGCCTGGTTTGAGGATCGAAGTAATGCTGGCTTCATAGTAAGAGTCTGCATATTTCTTTTTTTTTCTATTTTTTGAAACAGCTTCAGGAGAATAGCTATTATTTCTTCCTTGAATATTTGGTAGAGTTCCCCAGGGAATCCGTCAGGTCCTGGGCTCTTATTTTTTGGGAGGTTTTTGATCACTGCTTCAATCTCGTTACTGGATATTGGTCTATAGTCAATTTCTTCCTGTTTCAGTCTTGGAAGTTTATAGGTTTCCAGGAATGCATCCATATCTTCTAGGTTGTTTAACTTATTGACATCTAACTGTTGTAAATATTTTCTGATGATTGTTTTTATTTCCGTGGTGTTAGTCATGACCTCTCCCTTTTCACTCATAATTTTATTAATTTTGATCCTCTTTCATTTCTATTGGATTAACTTGGCCAGTGGTTTATTGATCTTATTAATTCTTTTTTTTTTTTTAAAGATTTTATTTATTTGACAGAGAGAAACACAGCCAGAGAGGGAACACAAGCAGGGGGAGTGAGAGAGGGAGAAGCAGGCTTTCCGCCGAGCAGGGAGCCCGATGTGGGACTCGATCCCGGGTCCCCGGGATCATGACCTGAGCCGAAGGCAGTCGCTCAACCAACTGAGCCACCCAGGCGCCCAATCTTATTAATTCTTTCAAAGAACCAGCTTCTTGTTTTATTGGCGTGTTCTACTGTAGCTCTAGTTTCTAATTCATTGATCTTTGCTCTAATATTAATTATTTCCCTTCTTGTGTGTGGGATTGGCTTAATTTGTTGTTGATTTTCCAGTTCTCTAAGATGTAAAGAACGTTCAGGTATTCAGGATTTTTCTTTTTCTTTTTCTTTCTTTTTTTTTTTTTTTTGAGTGATGCTTGGATGGCTATGTATTTCCCCCTTAGGAATGCTCTTGCCCTATCCCATGTGTTTTGGACTGATGTATCTTCATTCTCATTGGTTTCCATGAAATATCTTCTTTGATTTCCTGGTTGATCCAGACATTCTTTTTAAAAAAAGTTTTAATTACATATTAGACAGAGAGAAATACAGCTAGAGAGGGAAAACAAGGAAGCAGAGTGAGAGAAGGAGAAGCAGAATTCCCACTCAGCAGGGAACCCAATGTGGGGTTCCATCCTGGGACTCTGGGATCATGACCTGAGACAAAGGCAGATGCTTAACAACTGAACCACCTAGGTGCCCCTCATCCAAAAATTTTTAAGCAGGACTGCCTTGGCTTTCAAGTGTTTGAATTTCTTCCAAACTTTTTCATGTGGTTGAGTTACAATTTCAAGGCATTTTGGTATGAGAATATGCAGGGAATAATCTTAATATTTTGGTATCAGTTGAGCCCTGATTTGTGACCCAGTATGTGGTCTATTCTGGAGCAAAGTCCCTGTGTGCTCAAGAGGAATGAGTATTCTGTTGTTTTAGGGTGGAATGTTCTGAATATATCTATGAGGCGCGTCTCATCCAATGTGTCTTTCAAAGTTCTTGTTTCTTTGCTGATTTTCTGGTTAGATGACCTGTCTATTGCTGAGAGTGGCATGTTAAGATCCCCTACAATTAATGTATTTGTATCAATATAACTCTATTTTGCTTAAAAGTTGGTTTATATAGTTGCCTGCTCCTATATTGGTGGCATAAATACTTACAATTGTTATATATTCTTGGTAGAGAGACCATTTAAGAATGATGAAGTGTCCTTCTTTATCTCTGACTACAGTCCTTAGCATAAAATCTAAAATAAGAGAGAAGAAATGCATGGTCCTCTCAATGGATGAAGAAGCATTTGACAATGCAAAAGCATTTGACAAAATACAGCATACATTCCTGATTAAAAGTCTTCACAATATAGGGATAGAGGGAAATTGCTCAACTTCATAAAATCTATCATGAAAAATCCACAGTGAATATCATTCACAATGGGGAAAAGCTGACAGCATTCCCACTGAGATCAGGAATAAGAAAAGGATATCCACTCTTACCACTGTTGTTCAACATAGTGTTAGAAGTTCTAACAACAGCAATCAGTCAGCAAAAAGAAATAAAATGCATTCAAATTGGCAAAGAAGAAGTCTCTCTCTTTGCAGATGACATATTACTTTAAATGTAAAACCCAAAAGGCTCCACCCCCAAACTACCAGAAATATACAGGAATTCAGTAATGTGGCAGGATCCAAAATCAATTCGCTGAAATCAGTTGCTTTCTTAGACACTAACAATGAAAATATAGAAAGGGAAATTAGAGAATAGATTCCATTTACTATAGGACCAAAAACCATAAGATACTTTGGAATAAGTCTAACCAAAGAGGTAAAGGATCTGTACTCGAGGAGCTACAGACCACTAATGAAAGAAATTGAAGAAGACACAGAAAGATGGAAGAGCATTCCATGCTCATGGATAAGAAGAATAAACATTGTTAAAATATCTATACTGTTCAGAGCAATTTATACTTTTAATGTCATCCTGATCAAAATTCCACCAGCATTTTTCAAAGTGCTGGAACAAACAATCCTAGAATTTTTATGGAACCAGAAAAAAACCCAAATTGCTAAGGACTTGTTGAAAAAGAAAAACAAAGCTTGGACATCATGTTGCCTGATTTCAAACTTTATTACAAAGATGTGATCACCAAGACAGCATGGCACTGGCACAAAAACAGACACACAGACCAATGGACTAGAGTAGAGAGTCCAGATATGGACCCTCAATTCCGATCAATTAATCTTCCACAAGGCAGGAAAAAAATCCAGTGGGAAAAAAGTCTCTTCAAGAAATGGTGCTGGGGAAATTGGACAGCTACGTATAGAAGAATGAAACATAACCATTTTCTTACACCATAAACAAAGATAAACTCAGAATGGGTGAAAGACCCCAACATGAGGCAAGAATCTCTCAAAATCCTGGAGGAGAACATGGACAGTAACCGCATTGACATTGGCCAGAACAACTTCTTTCAAGACACTTTTCTAAAGGCAAAAGAAACAAAAGCAAAAATGAACTTTGGGGTCTTCATCAATATTAAAAGCTTCGGCACAGCAAGTAAACAATCTTAACAAAATAAAGAGGCAACCAACGAAATGGGAAAAGATATTCACCAATCGCACTACAGAAAAAGGGCTGTTAGCCAAGATCTGTAAAGAACTCCTCCAATTCACCCCGCCAAAAGATGATCACATCAAAAAATGGGCAGAAGCAAATTAACAGGACAGGAAACAACAAGTGTTGAAGAGGATGTGGAGAAAGGGGAACACACTTACACTGTTGGTGTGAATGCAAGTTCGTGCAGCCACTTGGGAAACAGTGTAGAGATTTCTTAAAAAATTAAAAATAGAGGTACCCGATGACCCTGCAATTGCACTCCTGGGTATTTACCCCGAAGATACAGATGTAGTGAAAAGAAGGGCTATATGTACCCCAATATTCATAGCAGCAATAGTCACAATTAGCAAACTGTGAAAAGAGCCAAGATTCCTTTCAACAGAGGAATGGATAAAGAAGATATGGTGCATATATACAATGGAATATTATGCCTTCATCAGAAAGGATGAATACCCAGCTTTTGTAGCAACATGGAGGGAAATAGAGAAGATTATGCTGAGTGATATAGGCCAAGCAGAGACAGTCAATTATCATATGGTCTCACTTACTCATGGAACATTAGGGGTAACTTGGAGGACATTAAGAGAAGGAAAGGAAATCTGAATTCGGATAAATCTGAGAGGGAGACAAAGCATGAGAGACTGTGGACTCTGAGAAACAGAATGAGGGTTTTTGAAAGGAGGAGGGTGGGGGATGGGTGAGCCTGGTAGTGCATATCAGGGAGGTCATATACTGCATGGAGCACTGAGTGTGGTGCATAAAAAAATGAATCTTGAAACACTGAAAAAATATAATATATTTTTAAAAAGCATTCTTATGCATCCATAATTGCTTCCTCAGGCTCAGCAATCTGAACAGGAGAAGGCCTTGCTTTTTTATTAATCACTTCCTCTTCTCATCTCTTATAAGCCTAATGTTGATGTTAGGCCCTCCTGGAATATTATGAGTGGGTATTTTCAGTGGAAGTGGCAAGAAAGAGATGAAAGAATTACTGTCCTTGGTCCTGTCTCCTTAATAGAGGAGCTCATCTTTTTTTTTTTTGTAATTGTTACTTAATTTTTTTCCAGTGTTCCAAGATTCATTCCCCATTCCCCACACCCAGTGCTCCACACAATAGGTGCCCCCAGTACCCACCACCAGGCTCTCCCATCCCTTGATCCCCCTCCTTCCAAGTTCTTCAGTTTGTTTCTGTGTCCAAAGTCTCTGTTGATTCATTTTTCTCCCTGGATTACCCTACGTCCCATTTCCTTTCCTTCTCCCACTGTCCTCCAATTTACCCATCATGCACCACAAATAAGTGAAACCATGTGATACTTGACTTTCTCTACTTGGCTTATTTCACTCAGCATAATCTCTTCCAGTCCAGTCCATGTTGCTACAAAAGTTGGATATTCATCCTTTCTGATGGAGGCATAGTATTCCATTGTATATATGTACCACATCTTCTTTATCCATTCATCTGTTGATGGGCACCTTGGCTCTTTCCACAGTTT
>PITA01031600.1:0-15015 GCA_004023965.1 Spilogale gracilis
CCCCCCCACTCCGGCTGGCATCCCTTCTCAGGACCTACCCAGGACATACATCTATTTCAGAAGATGTCAATGTACAGTAATCGTAACGGTTTATAGCAGACACGTGTTTGATGTTTCAGATTGTTAACTTAGTTTTTCTTGTTGAATTATATACCTGGGCTGTGCTCAACTTCAATGCTAAATATTAGAAATATCAAGGTCATTAATCTGCTTTTTTAATTTTTCAAAGAAACAACACAGCCTACCTTTTAAGCATTCAGAATTTTTCTTTTAATTAATGCACTTCTTCTGCTGCTCTTTTAACACCGGTGTTCCGTCTTCTCGTGTCCAGGTGCTGCTTTCATGTTCGCACGTGTTTCACAGAGTGAGTGACCCCCCCCCCACCTCGTAAAGTGTGCAGGGCGCCAGCTGTGTAGCTCTTACCCATTTCAGCTCTCCTAAGAAGAGCCACTTATTTTATCCATAATCGCCACTCCGAGTTAGAAATCTGACTTTAGACTACGGTACAATTCATCCTGTTTTGAAAATCATGAATGCCATGAGACAACAGAACCACAGGTGTTGATGGGACACGGTGCTGTCGCTAATGTTCTTGAAGTGAGCGGCAGCTCGCTTCCCACGACCTGTCTACACTCGGATCAACCACCTTGACACAAGCCATTTTCAGAAGTTTTTGATGTATGTGCATGTATGTTCTTGTAAAAGTTCATTTTTGGAACAAGTTTCATGAGGAGAGTGTTAACATCTGATGAAACTTCTTCCCTTTATAATCTAAATTGGACTGTCTCATAATTATGAGAGAAAAGAACAGCATAATTACATTAGAAGTAAAAATGTTATTTATAAGTAATTGCTTATAAAATTTTAAGTGAAATGTTCTTCTGCAGGCATGCCTCCAGGCTTTTGAAAAGTTCGCAAATAAAAAAACCTGCCCTCTCTGTAGAAAGAACCAGTATCAAACCAGAGTGATTCACGACGGAGCCCGGCTATTCAAAATAAAGTGTGCCACACGGTAGGAAGGGGCCCCTCGCCCGCGGATGCGCCCTGCTCCACCGCGAGCGGGGTGACTCATTTTCAGGGAAGAAGGGATTGTGCCTCCCTCCCTGGCCACTGCCTCCCAGGGCCTCACCCTGTTTTGAAATACCTGTCAAGGCCGTCCCGAGTGAGTCATTTCAAACATCTGTGTTCTAGGATCCAAGCCTGCTGGAGGGGACATGTGGTCAGGAAGTGGTACCAAGAGCTGAGGAGAAAGGTACCTCCCACGGATGCCAAGTTGAGGAGAAAATTCTTTGAAGAAAAGGTAAGACCGGGGCCTTGATCCTGCATGCAGTCTGTGCCCACCGCTGACGACTCTGGGGGTCAGGAGGGGCCACAGGGGTGGCGAGGCCCAGAGACTCGCTTCATCTGTAGGCTTTTTAAAGCTGCTCGAGATGCTGCTTAAAAACCCCGTTCCACATAAGCTGGCTTTCCAACCCAGGAGGTAAGATCCTGCAGATTTTCTTTTTTAGTTAAATCATAAGCGTCATAAAATTGAAAGAAGGTTAAATTCAAAACAACTGTGGTTTGGCCATTTCATGACATTTGCTTAAATAATCTCTTCAGATGAAGGAATGGATAAAGCTTAAGTTTTTCACATCCCCTGAAGGGTGCGTCAAAAATTTTCATTTATAAAAATAAAGCTCCCACTGTGCTAGTTTCACCCAGTGTCTCCTCGGGCCTCACGGGGTCGAAAAATGTGAGCTTCAGAAATAAGCAACCTTGGCCTCTACCTTCTTTAAACAGTGTTTCAGCTTTAATGTTTAATTTTTGGCTCACCCATTTTCCACCAACGCACCCCACACGAAGGCGTGGGGGAGCAGAGAAGCCGGCCGAGCCCGGGTCCCGCCTCCGTCCTGCCCTGGTCGGCCGGGGGGGGCTCCAGGCACAGCCCCTCCGTCATATGTTCTCCGGACTCAGCAGACTTCATCACAGCCCACACCGTTCCTGCCGCCCCGGGCGGGACTCTGGCGTTCTGACATCTTCTGACATGGTGTTAGCTTTAAATCGTGAAGCCAGAGCTCACAGGCGCATCTCCTTGCAGTCATTACTCACGGAGTATCCCCTCCACGTTTACGTAGATCTTCCCTACGCCTACTGTTTTGTGAGCCTGCACTCCCACTTAGAATAATGAGTGACAGAAAATGACCCTTTACTGTATAAAGAGGTCCCTTTCTCCCCTATCATGTCCTCTAGCGTGTGAAGCCTAAGCGACCTCAGTCCTGCACTTTAGGGGAAGAGGCTGCTCTTCCCCAGATGCGTCACGGTTCCCTCAGACTCCCAGTTTGCCCTCTGAGGCCAAGTTGCTGTCTCTCAGTGAACCCTGGAACGTCGCCATCCTCGTCTGTGCCCTGGCTGAGGGGCTTCTTGAGGGTGCCCAGCACTGCATGGGGACCCTGAAACTACGCGCATTCAGGCTCAACTCTCAAGCCGGATGACGTCAGAGCTTTCCCAGGGCCCTTCCTCATCACTCAGGTAGCTGGTCCAAGCCTTGCAGGCATCAGGCTGTGCAAGAGAAAACCGGGGTCTTGGCTCATTGTGATGTCATTTAATCTCAGACTTAATTAAGAAAATACACTTCTCTGCCCTCAAGAGTAAGACAACATTGAATGCAATCTATGAATAAATAACCCTATAATCCTGAATACCTTGAAAACAAGAAGACAGAACCACCGGTGGAGAGATGAGCCTGTACGGCAAGGGCAGCGTGAGCGCCGCGGGGAGAAGGCCTAGGCGCGGGGTGCCTCCGGGAGCTGGGCAGCGC
This sequence comes from Spilogale gracilis, assembly GCA_004023965.1. Classification (NCBI taxonomy): domain Eukaryota; kingdom Metazoa; phylum Chordata; class Mammalia; order Carnivora; family Mephitidae; genus Spilogale; species Spilogale gracilis. The sequence goes on from PITA01031600.1 coordinate 2,801, forward strand.
CCCCCACGGCACCTGCTGCTTGCAGAAGTAGAGGCAGGCAGGGGGAGAGCACAGGCCATCTGCCGTCTGCATGTGAATAAGAAAAAATGTATTTTCTGAGCCATTCATGTGCCTTATGGCATGAATAGGGGAGCAAAGGAAATTTAAGGAAAGAGGGAAAGTCCTAGTGAAAGGCCCCTTCCCATTTCTGCCTGTGGGGTGGGCGTGAGAGAAGGTTTGCACCGTTCAGCACCATCCATTTGACGAATCGGCTAACACTCCTGAGAACTTGTTGGAAATGTGTGCCTCCTTCGTGTTTTTTGGATAGTGAGCCTTTGCTCTAACGACTCAGAAAGCAGCGGGCTGACCTCCTTTCTCATCTCCACTCCTCTGGCCTTTGCATCCGGGTCTAAAAAGTCCCCGTCTATAGACCAAGATGACAGATGCGACCTAACCTGGGGTCCCCGATGCTGCTACTCACGGAAAACCTGTCTTCTGAGCAGTCTGTCTCCTCCTCGGCAATGTCTTCCCTCTCCATCAGAGACGGTAGTCTCCTGAAGGGTCACCACACTCAAGTCAGGGAGCGATTCTGTCCACGACCAGGTTTCATCCTTCTCATATGTTCTCCTCATGCTTTCCTCTATTCTGTGGTCTGACAGTCATTCTAGTACATTATTATTATTACTCTAAGTAATTCTAATGTAATACTGTCTTGGCTTTCAAATCAGAAATCATTGATTTTTTTTCTCTTACAAAATTTTAATTATAGATGATAGTCATTTTACCTATGTGTATCAATATTTTTCATTTGCATATGTCATCTTATAATTTCTGAAAACACAGGCTGCAGTCTGCTTTCACATGAAGCAGAGTTGTGAGACTCAACTGATCATACACCTATACACAAATACAAACGCGCGCACACACGCTTGTAAAGACACACACTGTAATTCAGATCATTCTTCCCCAAAAGTGTTGATACAGGGTTATACTCAATTCATTGCACAAACAGGCATTTTGTAATTGCTTCAGTTATCTATTTTCCTTAATGAACTTGATAATCCTCAGCTCTCTCTGCTAGTCTCCTAAATGTTCTCTTCAATTTCATTCCGCAGACTACTCACTTGTCCCGTTTGGCCATAAACATTGAAGTCTATAAACCCAAACCTCATCTTATTTTCATTTAATCCATTGAGTTAGCCTTCGGTGTGCTATTAGCATCAGGTGTAGGATTTAGTGGCCCAGCGCCGCCATGCAGCGCCCAGCGCCCATCACAATCAGTGCCCTCTTTAATCCCCGTCACCCTGCGCGCCGCCTCTGGTGACCAGCAGTTTGTTCTCTAGAGTGAAGAGTCTGTTTCTTGGTTTGGGTCACTCTTTTTTTTTTTTTTTTTTTGACCTCTGTTCATTTGTTTTGTCTTAAATTCCACACATGAGTGAGATCATGTGGTATTTGTCTTTTTCTGGCTTATTCCACTTACGGAATACCTTCCAGCTCCATCCATGTTACTGTAAATGGCAAGATTTCATTCTTTTTGACGGCCACGTGAGATTCCCCTGCATGCGTAGGCACACCAGCCTTCCTTCTCCGGTCACCAGTCCATGTAGCCTTGGGCTGTGTCCATAGCTGAGCTGTTGTAAGTCGTGCTGCTTTCAACACAGGGCATATATCCCTTTGAATTACTGTTTTTGTATTTGGGGATAAATACCCAGGAGTGTGAGGGCTTCACCGCCGGGCCCAGCAGTGTTGACTGCCTCCCACACTGTACAGGAGCACTGCGTTTTCATGTACTCCTAGTAGTTCATCTTTGCTTTTGTTTCTTCGGGGGACCTATCTAGAAAAAGCGGCTATGGCCAACATCAAAGAAATTACTGTCTGAATTCTCTTTAAGGGCTTTTATGGTTTCAGGTCTCACATTTAGGTCTTCAGTCCACCTTGAATTTATTCCTGGGCATGGTGTAAGGAAGTGGCCCAGTCCCATTGTACATGTGGCTGTCCAGTTTTCCCAACACCCTTTGTTGAAGAGACTGTCTTCTTCCCACTGGATTTTATTGAAGATTAATTGACCATAGAATTGTGGGTGTATTTCTGGGTGTTCTACCCTGCCCCACTGATCTGTGTGTCTGTTTTGGGGCCAGTAGCATGCTGTCTTGATGCCTCCAGCTTTGCGATAGAACTTAAAGTATAGAATCGTGACGCCTCCAGCTTTGCCCTTCTTTCTCAAAACTGCTTTGGCTATTCAGGGTCTTTTGTGGTTCCATACAAATTTTAGGGTGGCCAAACCTCATTTTAAATAAATGAAGAAGGGGCACCTGGGTGGCTCGGCTGGTGAAGCATCAGAGTCTTGACTTTAGTTCAGGTCATGACCTCAGGGTCCTAAACTCAAAGCTGCCATTGGGCTCCACCCTGGGTCTGCAGCCTGCTTCAGCCTCCCTCTCTCCCTCTCCTTCTGCAACCCCCTGCGAACTCCCACACTTGCCCTACATAACTCAATACACAATGACGGCATTTCCTGTCAGATGGTGTGCTGGTAGTGGGTACAGACTCTTGTCACTGCTGCTGGCTGCCCTCAGGCCTGAGGGATGTGTTCCTGGACGCCAGCGGGTGCCTGAAGTCGCAGACGGAGCCCACATTTTCCCTACACGCACGCACCCACGATAAAGTTCAATTCATAAATTAGGTGTGGTAAGCAATGGAGCCCAACCAATAATCAAATAGAGCAATCATAACAATATAGTGTAATAAAGCTGCATGGCTCTCTCTCAGTACATCTTACCGTCCTGCCCTCACCCTTCTTGTGATGATGTGAGATGACGAAATGCCCCGAGACCAGATGAAGGGAGGGGAGTGACGTAGTGTCAGGGGAGGGTCCGCTGCCCCAGGACCGTGGTTCACGACAGGCAACTGAAACAGTGAAAAGCAAGACTGCAGAGAAGGGGACGGCTGTGTGTCTGAGTGTCCATGTGGTCAGCGCCCAGAGGCTATCCTTTCTTATGTAGACCACTTCTTATTCATTTACTAGAATGACTCTTGCAATTAAATGATCTTTCCTATCTTTTTCGAACTCTCCTGCTGACCTTTGGCATGGTCTTCGGGAAATGTTAATCTATAATTTAATTTATAACTTTAAATACCAGTGTGTTTTAATGAGATCTGAACATTACTGGCCTAGTCTACTGAATGTCCCATTACGTCGGGCTGTGGCGATGTGCCCAGGACGCCTGCACACATCCACAGGTGACAGTGTGTGCAGAACTTCTGTCAGCGAACCACATGACCATGAACTACGGGGTGAAAGACTGTTGAGGAGCAGGATATTCACACAGTCTCAAAGTATCGACCCACAGATTATGCATCATTTACAGAGGATGAGAAATCTTTACACTGGAAAGGTCCGACAGACATCGCAACCCAGCGAATGAAAGTACCTGTAACTGCACAAGTGTACACACATGCCCCTAACGAGCACGGGGTGCACGCAAGCAGAACATCACCTTTGCACTTTCATGCCAGAAATGCTTAACCTGAACCCAGTCATGAAAGCATGTGATCAAGTAAATCCCAAATGAGGAACATCCTGTAAAACAGCTAGCTTGGACTATGAAATGTCAATGTCATAAAGACAAAAGAAATGGCTGAGGAATGTTCTAGAATAAAGAAGTCTGAGAACTATAAAATTAAGATGCACCGACAGGTCTTTGTTTGGATCTTGGATCAAAACTAAAACAAAACGCGTGACAAATGGGATATTCGGGAATGTAAATATGGATCCTTAACATGACGGAGGCGTGGCGATGTTTGACCTCTGCAGCGCGTGGACGGCATCGTCGCTGCGGTACGGTGTCCGGGTACTTCAGAGGCACGTGCAGAAGGTGGGGGGGCTGCGTGCTGATTCCGCAGCTAAGCCTCAAAGAGGTCACACACTCAGACACAGGCACATACATACAGAAGGGAGAAGACACTGGAGCAAATATTAACAACTAAATGGAAGGATACGCTCTAGCGGGGTTGGACGAGGATGCACAGTTTCTAAATCCAAGGCAGTGAACTGGGAATCAGAAGGAAAGGGAGGATGGGAGAAGAAGGGGGAGGGTATAAACAGAAATAGATTCCACAGCTTACATCAAAATATACTTTGTGTGGAATAAGAGTTAAATAGAAAAATGGAAACCTAGTGCTTTGACAAGAAAGCATTATAAACGTATGATCTGGGACTGGGAAAGACCTTTCTAGTAGGATCTTAAAGCCACACACACACCATAGAGGAACTGACTACTCCTCACATACGCTAATGTAGGGAGAAGAAAACGAGGCCAATGGCACATCAAGCAAACATATCTGAAATTCAGAGGACCAGGAGCAAGTTCCTCGGGATGTGGCAAGAGTTTACAGAAGGACGACAGATCACGGCTACCCTATACAAAGATGTTCAGCCTGGCCCATAATTACAAGGGGGAAATGGACATTCTGAGAAGCCACTGATAGGACAAAGAAGGGACGAAGCCCCAACTACCGGCCGGCGGTTCTGTGAGCCCTCTTCCCAGAAGTCACCTACAGATAGACATGTTTACTGAGACGTCCCCATGGCCTGCTCACCATGGCAATGATTAAAAGAGAAGAAACCAGAAATGACTAAGAGTCTGCCGCCAAGGAACATTCACACGGTGATCACAACACAACCACTGTAAAGACCAAGGTAGATACAGATGTGGGGGTAGTGAAAGACTTCCAAGAAAAGGCAACAAGAAAGAGTAAGGAGAAAAGGTAGGATGAGAGGGTTAAATAGAACAGTAATTACAGCAAGCATGATCGAGATGCATTTCCTTGTTAAGTAACAAACTTGAATTACATTGAAAAAATTCCCTGATAGCTACTTATGAGAGACATACTTGAATCAAATGAAATTAAAATGCCCTATAGAAAGGCATGCTCAAAAATAAATGAGGCAAATGCAAAAAAAGGAAATAAAACAGAAAACCACAGGGCACATGGACAGCTCAGTTGGTGAAACATCTGCCTTTAGCTCAAGTCAGGATCCCACAGTCCTGGGATTGAGACCCACATCCGGGTTCCCGCTCACCAGGGAGTCTCTTTCTCCCTGCTCTCGCTCAAACAAATCAATAAAATCTTTGAAAAAAAAATAGATCTTTCCCAAAATACATTACAATAAAACTCAAAGAATCTTAAAAGCAGCAAGAGAAAAAACAAAAACCTCCCACTCAGAGGGGCGCCCCCATGGCAGGGGTGAGCAGACTGCTCAGCGGGGGCAGTGCCGGCCAGCAGAGAGCAGGACAGAGCGCTCAGAGCGCGGAAAGGAAAAACCTGAACGGACAACACCCTCTCTGACAAAGGTGTGCTTCGGAAATGAAGGACACATAAAGAGGGTCCCAGACAAACAAAACTGAGGGAGGTCATCCCCCCTCAGCCTGCCTTACCAGAATGCAGAAAGCTCTTCTCAAGATGAGAGGATGCTAATCAGCAATGCGAAAATATATGACTATATACAGCACAGCAGTAAGAGTAAGTCTGTAGGCGGATTCAGATTCCTCTAATCCTGTAAGATGATGGGGTGGTAAACTCAACTCTGCATGCTGATTAAAGGGCAAAAGTATTAAAAATACCTCTACAGCTACATCAGTTTGTTAATGAATGTACAATATGAAAAGGGAAAGTGTGGGGCCCCTGGGTGGGTCAGTTGATTGGGGGTCCAGCTCTTGATTCGGCTCAGGTCTTGATCTCAAGGTCATGAGACTGAGCCCCACGTCAGGGTTCGCGCTCACTGGCAGATCTGCTCGAGACGCTCCCTCTGCTCCTCCCCGTCACACTCGCTCTCTTTCAAATAAATAAAATATTCAAAAAAAAAAAAAAAAGAACATAACCTTGACAGTAACATGAAGCTTGAAAATCTAGAAAGCACAGACTAAGATATTTGAACTAAAAATACAACTCTCAGTCTTGGGTTCTCATTACATCCCTCCTGCCGGTGTCAGAACCGAATGTCTACCCTCAAGCCCAGCTTCTGGAGAACCGTTGTGTGCAGCTTTCCTTGTAATCCACCTTTAAAAAAAAAAAAAATTGCAAAGCCAGAATGAGCAATGGCTTTACCACGGCTCCTCTGGGTGGGAGCCTCGCCTTGTAACACAGTCAGGGACATCCCAACAGTGCCGGGTTGCCCTCCTGAAGTTTGCCTCTCAGCCCTGTGCCTTCAGAGGCCTGTGCCTTTTCCTGTGCCTCTGCACCCGCCAGCCGCCCCGCCACCTTAGTGCGCCTGCAAGTGAAGATCAGTGAACGGTCAGCCGTCTAATGTTTGACTTTGAGAAAATAGTCAGTTTATAAAGCAAAATGTACAGTAACAATACGCTACCTTCAGGGGGAAAGTCTATAATAGAAAAGAAAGGCAAAGAGGGAGAAGAGTGTGACAGTTTTAGGCACAATAAATTAGGAGGTGCTTGTTTTTGTTTAGAGCTTCAGGATCTTGCCAAGATGGACATGTTTTTAATACTGCAGATTAGATTAGCTCAGGTCATTCTGTTTTTACAAACTGAACTCTCTTTCTTGTAACAGAACTTTGGCCTTGCCTTTTCCTTCTGCTCTTACAGACAGATTAATGAAGTCTCTTCTTACTTTAGTTTCCATGCACCTAATTGGATGTTAACTGATTAATAAAATACAAAGGCCGTCTTTGTACACATAGAAATGCTGCCCTACACTGAGAATTTCTTTTTGCAGATTTGTCTTGCTTTAAGATATCATTGGCACATTCTTAACAAACTCAACAAGAACAAAGTGACGTTGTGTTATAATGTGGGTTCTTCTAAATAGATTTCAATCCTGTGTAAAGAACTGACCAGATCAAATGTTGGACTTTGTCCCTGCGAGTGTCAGAACTCAGCTGGAGTCTGCGGTGCCCTTGAGTGGGCCCTGGGCCATCAGGGACGGCGCGGCAGCCTGGGACAGTGTCACACCACGTCTCGGTGACCTCTGACCAGAGCTGCCTGGAGAGGTCAGGAGAGCTGCACCAGTACGGAAAGCCCAAGTGCTGTCCACAGTGCAGGGCTTGCTCCTTGAATGTCTTTGATCCTTATCTAGAAATTCTGCTAGCATGTGTCATATAATTGAGGTATGGTCTTTTATTGCTGCAATTAAAACTTTTCAAATGCATTACACTATCTCCACCCAAGCTAAAAGTCCTGACCACTGTTTAAAAAGTAAGGTTCGTGATTTGTCAGATGCCGTGGGCGACTTGGGGCGGCTGCCTCCACACCCCCGACGTGAGACCTCTCTTACTGTTTTCACTGACATCTCACCAAACAGCATAATGGTCCCAAAGTTTGCTTAGTCCTTTGACTTCCTTTATCACGTAGAGATGGCAAACATTCTGTTGCTAACTTGAAGTGGTTCCAAGCAGCAAGGCTGGGAGGATGTTAAACCAGTAAAAGCTTATCAACTGATTCATTGATATCCTGTAAATTCCAGGCTTTTCATTTTGCTTTTGAGGGTGGTCATAAGTCAACACATTAGTAAGCAATTTGCTGACATCCAGATGGATCGCTCAGAGAGGCCTCCCGGGCACACAAAGTTCACCTGGGTACTTTTGTTAGGATATATTTTTTTTTAATGTTTAGCCAGTATGTTACTTGTAAATGACCAGTAATCACTTTACATATCAATAAGCTAAACTCTTACTTAAATACGAGACTTCAAAGGAAAAATATATATCAAGACATTCTTTTTAAAACTGAATATTTTACACACTTTGTGTAGAATTAATAATATTAATCATTGTTTTAAAAACTAGAACTCAATTGTCTTTTGGGGTGGGGCACTTTTTGCCCTTTCCATTACTAAGGGCACTGACCCAAATAACAATAAGGAAAGAAGGAAAGCAAGAGAGGGCTGAACATACAAGAACTAGACATGTAGAAATAGCTGATACCAGCTACTCCTAGGGTGTGGCTTTCACTTGGCCACACAGGTGGTCGATGAGTGTATGCTGACTTCACTCTATATCTATCACCCTTACTGACTTTTGAGTATGTGAAGCTACAAGAATAAGGTCACAGCAGTTCACTTTTAGAAATCTGCTATAAACATAAACTGAAGGGTTTTCAGTATATATATTAACAAACTGATGTCAATGTTATGATTAAAAGTTAAACGCCAGTGCTTTGTTGAATCTTGATTGTTGGAAACAACTTCCAAATCATTCCTCGTAGGCACTGTTCTTTTCTTTCATCCCAGAAAGGACAGCGTGCTGCACTCCCTTACGGCATGCACACTGGGGCATATATGCGTCCTCATTTCTGATCTACTACAAACTTGAAATCAAGATTTTGTAATGAATGCTGAGGGCCTTAGCATGAATCAGGTGCTTCTCTGAATCTAAAGAACTCATTCAAGGAGATAAATATACACAGGAGACCGATAACAAGCATCCAGCCAAGGCTAAGTGCCTAGGACAGGGGCCGCCAGAGCTCGGTGGCAGCTGAGCCAGCAGGCCCGTCCAAGAGGAGCCCAGGCGCTCCGGGCACAGGCGGCCCTCAGCAGCCCCTGTTCGGGACGGCGTGGAAACAGGAGAGCAGGACAGGGACTCACAGGGCTCTAGATGACTGGCCAGCTGGGAAATTCCTACAGGAAAGTAATGAGGCGAAAGGTTGGCGCAAGGCCGCAAGGGATCTTGGGGGGATCTCGGCCTCCAGACAGGCCCAGGACGAGGAGTCTGGATCAGAGAAGAGGTGGTGAGGCCGCTGCTCCAAGAAGGCAATGCAGGCCTCAGCAGGGAGCCAGAGGCGCCGCCCCTCCCGCACACAGCCCCTGCGGCCCCTCCCACCCGCCCCGCCCCGTCTGTCACAGCGGTGTCCCCTGGTGTGCACGCAGCCCCCCACAGCTCAGCCGCTCCCACACTGTTGTACCAACCCTGGGAATCCTTCACCGCGCAAACACGGTGTGGCAGTTACTTCCCTTACACTGACCAAACTACGTTTTAATAGTCCTTGATCTCCATTACAGCTAAAAGGAATTGTTACTTTATTCTTATGAAATGCTTTTAATTGCAACTAAGGAAGAAAGTATGATTTGTTAACAAGTGTGAAAATGGTATCACGTTCATTGGGCAGGTTGAATAGATACAAAAATACAAATTAAACTGCTCTAAGCCTCTTCCACTGACTGATGCCGATAGTTCTGCACTTTACAAAACTTGTCCAGCCCCTCCCTTCCCCCACCAAATCCCTAGGGCCCCCTCCTGGGGTGGTCCCTGCCTGCTGCACCACCTTGGTGTGGGGGGGGGGACAGCAAATAACAGGTGTCATTAAGAATGTAAATTTCAAAGAGTAGTGAGCACCAAAAGTAGGAAGAGATGCAGGGGACAGGGAGCAAAGTAGGGAGCAACTGGTCTTTGGGGGAGAGGGTATGGGGGGTGCTGCTGAGATGAGCAGGGCTGGGACACAGAGGTGCAGACCTCAGACGGGAGGGACTTCCCAGACAGGGTGAGCCGCAGGGCGCTCAGCGAAGGGCTGGCCACAGAAAGAAGCCCAGACACAGGAGCGCGGCCCTGTGAACACTCAGACCCTTGCTCAAAACCGAAACTTTCTTCTCTGGCCGTTGTTCTCAGACTGCCTGCCCCTCTCTCCTTCTCTGTCTGCCCTGGTGGTTTTTATCTGCTATCTAATATTGTTCCAAGCAAAGAAAAAAATGTAAATTATTAGCATGAATTTTATGCGTACAATGCCAATTTTAAGTACAAATATAAGAGCATTTAGTTCATATGCGGGATCTCCAAGATTACAGTTCGCACCTCCTACCTCATACATGTATATTTAACTCGTATGCAAAGGAGAAAGTGCTACACAAAGCAGAGTGTGAGCCCTAGGCTCACGGCGGGGAAGGGACTCTGGGCCCCCTTGCACCACCTCTCCTGCGCCGTCTTCTCCCCGGGGAGGGGCACGCTGAGGGAAGGACATGAAGGTCTCCCTCCAGGAACCAGAATGTAGGAGGGAAAGGGAGCACGGGGACACCTTGAGGCAGAAAGGCTACGAATTTTTCATATGGGAAGGAGACACACAAGCTTAAAAAACCCAAAGAACCCCAATACGGTATTTTAAAAAAGAGCAGGCGGCATGTGTGCTGAGGCTGCAGACTCCTTGGAGGCAAGAGCAGAGCGAAGGGCTGAGCAGCGCCCTGCGGCCGCCTGGGACTCTCCGCGCACCCAGTGGGAGCAGAGGCCCGCGGGCGTGGCTGCCCTGGTCAGAGCCCCACGCCTCCTGATCCAGGGTCCGGAGGCCAAGGCCCTCACTGGTGAAGGCAGGAGGAGGTGCACCTGGGTACGGTGACCCTCAGGGCTTTCCTTGCCAGGGCCCCTTGGGAGTCACCCAGCAAAGCTGTTGGGAGCGCATGAGCTGTGCTTCCCGCTAAGGTGCTCTGTCTCCGGCTGCAAGGACTCGTCCGTGGGTCAGAGCAGTTGGGCTCCCTGCAATCATCTGGGCATCCATAGATCTACTCTCCCACACAGCGTATCCATTAACACAAACTCTGCGTGTGTGTGCGTGCACGCGGCCCCCACGCTTACTCCAACGCTCTCTAAGGGCCCCCCTGAAAGCTCACCGCGATGCCCAACACCTGGAGCGGGAGGCCACACCCCCGGGAGGGGGATGAAAGCTGCGGTAAATAAGTGACCCTTACACTCGAGCAGGTGACCACCTGAGCGAGCCTCAGAGTCCCCGGGGTCGCGGCTGGGAATCAGCATTCCTAGCAAGCTTCCGGGGATCCCCAGGGCGCTGGTCCCAGCATGACAGTTGAGAGTGAGCCCCCAATTCAGTCACTCCCACTGATATCTCCAGACAGCAACACTTCTGTGCTCAGAAGTAATTTCAGAATATGCCTCATGACCCGAAATCCTTTGTAAGGTCTGGAATAGCATGTGACCTCTTTTTTTCTGAGGCACAATTTTGGAGGAAGAAAAGAGCTTATATTCCGTTCCATGTGTATATGGGAAATCGCTCTCCCTTCAAGAAAACTAACAGAGCACATGGCTCATGAAACATGAATCAGAAGCACATCACACAGATTTCCAAATAATTCTCCCTTTTACACTTTTACACAGTCGAGAACTCTTCTCTCAATCATTTGTTTAGAGATTTTCAAATAGTCAAAGAGCCAAAGAACAAAGAAAATTAAAACCAAAGTCCTAGGACACACCATCACTCAAAGAACCTAAATCAAGGCACAGCTGCCTGGTAATTACATCAAGGTCAGCGTGAAATACATCATAATTTATTCAATTGACATATTTTGAAATGATAATATTTTGGATATTTTGGGTTGAGTAAGATATTAAAATTAATTTCATCTTTAAAAAAATTTTTAAATGTAGTTTCTACAAGTTTTAGGATTACAGATGTGGCTCATACTACATTTCTTTTGGAGAGGGATGATCTAGAGCTCTTATATTTTAGAACATGCTAAAATCAATGATACTTAAAGGGGTTTTTCTAAGTTCATCACACTATTTTGAGAAGATAAAATCCACCGCCAAAACTATTTTTAATTTGAATATAGTTGGCACACAGAGTTACATTGGTTTCAGGTATGATGGTGACTCCCGAGTCTATCGAGCGCGCTGTGGTCACCACGGCGAGCCCCATCTGTCCCCACACGGCTGTCACACCGCCACTGACCGTATTCCCCCTGCTGGGCCTTTCGTCCCCGCGACGCGTTCGTCCGTAACTGGAAGCCGGTCTCTCCCACAGCCCTTCACCCATGTTCCCATCCCTCCAACCCCCTTTCCCTCGGGCAGCCGTTGATTTGTTCTCTGTACTTATGGGTCTGTTTCTTTTCATTAATTTTTTTTAGATTACACATGGTAACTGTCTTTCTCAGTCTGACTTCTTTCACTTGGCACAATACCCTGTAGTCCATCCGTGTTTTCTCAGATCACACAATCTCATCCTTTTTATGGTTGTGTAATATTCCTCTGTGTGTGTGCATGTGTGTGTCTGTGTTACCACAGCTTCCTTATCCTCTTATCTATGGGTGGACGCTTGGGCTGCTTCCATATCTTCGCTATCATAAACAATGCTGTAAGAAACATGACAATGCATGTATCTTTTCAGATTAGGGTTTTCTGGGCAAATACCCAGTACCGGAACTATTAGATCATATGGTAGTTCCAGTTTTTTGAGAAATCTCTACACTGTTTTCTCCAATGGCTGCCCCACTCAACATTCCCACCAAGAGTA
>PITA01031602.1:0-14981 GCA_004023965.1 Spilogale gracilis
ATCAGGCTCCATGCTCAGTGTGGAGTCTGCTTAAGATTCTCTCCCCTCTTCCTCTATCCTTCTCCCTGTGTGTGCTCCTTCTCTCTTTCTCTTTCTCAAATAAATAAGCAAATCTTTTTTTAAAAAAAGGTGGTCTAGACAGAGAACAAATACAAGGTACAACATCAATTTCTTAGTTTCATTTTTGTCAATCTCTCAGAAGACCTTGACTATTTAAAAAGAGATATGATTTTGTCTGAACATGTGTTTGAAAGTATTCCAAGCTTTTGAGATTATGGCATCTCAATTAAAAATAGCCTCCTTTTCAAAGTTAGTTAAAGTTATCCTGTTAATCTCCTTCCAATATGTCTCATTAAACCAGTTGATGGCATTTCCACTGCCTTCTGCTCACATTTATTAGCTGTGTGACTCTACTATCCTGAGTATATGTTAATAGAACATAGCATCTTTCTATCCCATGGAAATTTTTGCCATTCACAGATTAGTTTTCTTTCATAATGTTACTACATGACTGGAATTTCAGAACTTAGCTGGCTACATACTCTGAAACTAGACTACCAAAGTTCAAATTTTGGATTTATTTCTTATTGACCAAATAAACTCAGACAAGTTTCTTAAACTTTCTGAATATCAACATAAGGTTACTAAAAACTGAATACAAATAAAGCACATCTGTTGAAAAAATGGTAAGTATGCTCAAAAAAGCTATTATTATTCCCTTTTAAAAATATTTATGTACTGTATATTTATATACTGTATCTCTTACAATTTTCAGAAACCTTAGTAAAATATACTATGGCATGACCCTCCCACTCTGTAATCTTAGAAGTTCATATGTGTCAGGATTGAAATTTGAGGTCTAACGGTCACAAGATTGAACAGGTCACCTTAAAAATTTCAGAAGAAATATTTCACAGACAAATGATCACAAGCAATATTTCCCTTTGAAAAAAATGATATATTTTCTTTCTTCTTTCCTGGATGTCCAGGATCATGGATTGTAGATCCAAGTGATGGGCATGACTTTTCAACCCATAACCTGGGTTCAGAATCTGCTCTGCCTCTTCAGAGTAGGAGAGAAGAGAAGCACACAAAACAAAAGTAAAATTTGAGAGCAATCTAACTAAGAATGTAGCAATGGGAAAAACTAATGGCATGACAGATATCATTAATTTAATATTACTTTAAAATTAATATTTCCAGCATATCCATAAACCCTAAATCAGATTTTATCTGTTATATCTTTACTAACTCTGAAATTACTTGGGAAGTTTTTTTAAAAACTTATTGCATTTAAGATATCAAGAATGAGAAGTAAATCCTTACAGAAAAATATTAGGACTATTAATCATTTTATTATTCTTAAAATGGAAAATCTAATTGATTGCTGTGCTGTGTTCCTAGTTGTGCTTTTTCTTCAGAATGAGCCCTTCTTAGCTGATATTTCAAATGGCCACACTAAGATTTCTGGAGTTAAATAACTAGTACACCAGCACTGGCACTTAATATTTCAGAAACATCTCCTTTTAAATTTTTTATTACTTATTATGCCCTTTCATTATTTAGTTTTGGTAATAGAAGTTAGATAATACCATCATATTGAATTTGGAGTAAATATTGGCTATTTTTCCCTATCACCTTATAAGACTAGATATTATATCATACTCTCTTGATTTATGCTGCAGGAATCCAAGAATTCTTTGCCATTTAAGAGAACATTTGAGCAACTTCTGAATAAAAGCAATTATCTTGGGGCTCCTTGGTGGTTCAGTTATTAAATGTTTGCCTTTGGTTCAGGTCATGATTCCAGAGTACTGGGATCAAGTCCAACGTTGGGCGCCCTGCTTAACGGGAGACCTGCTTCTCCCTCTCTCACTCCCCTTGCTTGTGTTCCCTCTCTAGCTGTGTTTCTCTCTGTCAAATAAATAAATAAAATCTTTTTTAAACAAGCAATTATCTTTACAATTACAGAGCACTTGAATCACAAGCTAAAGTTGTTGTTCTCAGTACTTGAGAGGCAAATATTAAATTATATAATTCCATAATATGTTTTGTATCCAAGGAAGGTATAATGATAATAATAATAACAAATAATTTGTTGGGCATTCGCTATATATTAAGCACTGTTTTCATATAATGCTCCATGTCAAACCATAAGGGGATACAATTATCCCCATTATACACTGACAGATAATTAGCCCAACATTGCCAGCTAGTGAATGAGGGAATAAAATTAAACCCAGATTGTAACACCCACATTAAAAGTTAATTTATACTATGTCAAAGAATAATTATTGCATCTGTGATAGCACACTACTCGATAGCCTCGTGATTAGTTGGTTATATATTCTACTGTGGTTGGAGGTGAAAAAGCAGCCCCAAAGTAGAATGCAACCCTGGGTGAGCCATATATAAGGGAGTACATCCCTCCTGGGTTTTCATGGTTTTCTCTTTTACTTCTTTTATTCTCTTTCGAATAATTTCCTCCCCTTATACTACCATGTGACTCATGCAGTGAAAGGAACCTGTGCTGCCTTCCCTTTGAAAAAGGTCCATTCCACATTTCTTTCTTCCTCATCCTCCATCATTGCCCTGTGAATGGAATTTGGAAGTTTAGGTAAACTTTGCTCTAGAATTTAGATTAGTTTTCTTTCATTTGTTGCTGTTTCTCCCTCAGATTCATTTTGCCTTGTCCTTCTTAAATCCAAACAAACCTAATAGCATTAATCCTTACTTTAATGCCAAAATTAGGGAGGATGGGGAAATGTGACAAGCCTGAATTTTGTTTAGATATTGAGCTAACCTGACAAGAGGGATCTTGTGACTCACAGGTGGTCTAGTAAATTTCACCTGGAAATTGCACAGAAGTTGGTGTCTAAGCCCAGTTAGAAGTTAAGAAATCTTTGTCTGATTTGCTCAGCACACACATCCTGCTGAAGATCATTTTAGAAGTGGCTGCACAGGGCAGAATGGGGGGCAAGGACTCATGGGCAGGCTTCGGCTATTCACTATCTGTCTCTCCTTTTCCCCATGTAGTCACCATAAATGGCAATCATGCCTATATAAAATATTTTCTTGGAATAGCTTAATGTATGATACCATTTGGATATTTTCTGACCATAGTTGTAGATTGAGGTAGCAGGACATCACAATTTGTTTTATTGCTTAAAAGTTTTAAGACTCAAATATCCTCAACTACTCTATGTCCCTGTATGCCATAGTTATTTTTAGGTTTGTCTGTTTCCTTATTTGTTTCTTGCAAGGTCTACAAAGGCATCTTTTAAGCTCAATCCCACTCTGATAGGGAGCTATGGGTGTTTGAAAATGTATATTTTTTCATTAAGTTAATGATCTAACAGTAAAGCAAAAATAGACATATTATTTAAAATGTTACATAGCACAACTATTAGCTATCAATCCAAAAATGTTTATATTAGTATGTAATGAGCAATCACATGCACATGTCTGCCACAGCAGCCACTGCCATGAAGACACAGTTGAGACTTGACTTGGGATGAACAGGAGGTCTTGGATAGGGATGAACAGGAAGATTTAATGACCGTCAGTGAGAAAAGAAGTATGTTAATTAGGAACATAGGCATAATCATCCCTTGTTAATACCAGAATAATTAAAGTCAATTATTCGTAATTTGGTTTACTTTATAAACATTCACGTTCTAACATGCCTCAGGACCATTACAATTATTCTTTCTAACAACAGTTCTGAAGTTCTGAAGTTTACTTCAGATTTTCCCAGGTTGGTTCCTTCTTAGTCTTTATGTCTCAGCTTATCATTTTATTCCTGTCAGCTGTCACTTTCCATCACATGAATGCATTTTTTTCAGGGCATACATGAATGTCTAAAATGCACATTTGTTTTCTTTTTATCTTTCACTTCTACTTGGAGCTTTTATTTCCTGCTGCATCCCCAGTGACTTGACCATGTGGTAAATACAGATGATTTCTGACTTACAATTGTTTGACTTATGATTTTTGACCTCACAATGATGTAAAAGCAATATGCATTCAGTAGAAATCGTACTTCAAATTTTGAAATTTGATCTTTCCCAGGCTAGTGATGCATGCTTTAATACTCTCCTGTGATGCTGGGCAGTGGCAGCGAGCCACAGCTTCCAGTCGGCCACATAGTCACAGGGAGAAACAACCAATACACCTACAAGTATTCTGTGCCCATACAGCCATTCAGTTTTTCATTTTCAGTAGAATGTTTGATAAATTACATGAGACATTACATTTTGTTATGAAACAGTCTTTATGGGGCGCCTGGGTGGCTCAGTTGGTTAGCAACTGCCTTCAGCTCAGGCCATGATCCTGGAGACCCGATATCGAGTCCCACATCGGGATTCCTGCTCGGCGGGAAGCCTGCTTCTCCCTCTCTCACTCCCCCTACTTGTATTCCCTCTCTGGCTGTGTTTCTCTCTGTCAAATAAATAAAATCTTTAAAAAAAAAAAAAAAGAAACAGTCTTTATGTTAGATGATTTTGCCCAACTGTGGGCTAATGTAAGTGTTCTGAGCATATTTAATGTAGGCTAGGCTAAGCTATGATAATTCTGCAGCTTAGGTGTATTAAATGCATTTTCAACTTATGATGGGCTTCTCAGACCTCCATCCCATTGTAAATTGAGGAAAATATGTAGTCAGTAATTGTGAGGAGGATGAATGAGTCACAATGACTATGGCGTTATATCCCATGTTGGGAAGGAAGAAGCGTTCAAGGGAGAGGGGAGGCAGGAAGGGAGGAGCTCTTGCAGAACTAGTACACTATTTGGCCCATAGAAGATATTCACAGACTGTCATTCCAAATGACCCTCAGTAAATGTTCATGAACCCTGATGCATTAAAGAAGTTTCAGATGATTGTGGACAGAACAGAGAGTTTTAGTAGAGGAATAATGCAGAAAAACAGAAGTGAGGATCAAATTCAAAAGGATCTTAAATGTTAAGCAAAGAAGTTTGTGATAAACTAATATAATGGGGAATAATGAAAGGTTTTCAATCAGTAGGGAGTTAAGGTAAAATAATTTTAGGAATAAAAAAATCTTTGAAATTTGAGTCATGTGGTATGATCCACCTTAGACTAAGAAAAGAAGAGAAAGAAAAAAACCAAGTCAGGAAGGGACCTATTGCAATAAACCAAGCATGTTATGATAGATTCCTGCTCTACAATTATATGGAAGAATCAGTATCTATAGAAGAACTGGCAAGATTTTTTACATAATTCATTATGGGAAAGAGAAGACTAAGAAATAACGGGTTTGAACTTGGATGATAGGGAAAAAGAACTTTTGTAGAAATACAGAATATAAAATAAACCAAATTTTAAGAGAAAATAATGATACGAAGATAGAAGTGACCACTAGGCAAGTAGAAATACATAATGGATATATGAGTTTGGAGTTTAGAGTGGGACACATGGACTAGTACTTTCCAAAGGAAGTTCCATGGGATGTTATAAGGTATTGAATAAGATATACAAAGAAAAGAAAAGTAGCCATGGACAAATAAGTATAAATTTGAGTAGCGCTGAGTCAAAAAATGTCTTTGTCTGAGTCTTTAATATCCCATGTACCTTACAAATCTCACTACAGTGATTTTATATCTGTAAAATTTTCAAAATTTGTTCAAACACCATTTATTTATTATGAAATATCTATGAAATTCCTAATCCACAGAAAAATAAAAATGGGGAAGACATAGATCATTGTTTAGGTTGCTAAGGTTACCATAAAAAAATACCAGACTGGTGGGGTTTAAACAGAAATTTATATTCTCATAGTTCTTAAAGCTGGAAGTTCAAGAACAATGTGTCAATAGGTTTGGTGTCTTCTGAGGCCTTTCTTAGGCTTGCTAAGAAAGCTTGCAGATAGGCCTTGCAGAGAGCTGCCTTCTCTCTGTGTCCTCATGTGGCCTCTCTTCTGTACATGTACATTCATTGGTTCCAAATTTCTTCTTTTTTTATGGACACCAGTCAGATTGAATTAGGGCTATCCTAAAGACCTCATGCTAACTTCATCACCTCTTTGAAGGCCCTATCTCAAGTCCAGTCACATTCTGAGGTATTAGTGCTTCTGGCTTTAACATAAGAATTTTAGGGGTCACAAAGTAGCCCATAATAATCAATACAATGACCATGGGTGGAAATTTCCAAAAAAGAAAAACAAAAGCCATAAGAAACTGAGTCCACGGACTGACATGGGGAAGACTCGCAGTAAAAATAAAGCCAAAAGAGCCATGGAAGAGCTAAAGAAAAGATAGAAAGGCAAGACTGCCATGATATTAAGCATCAGAGTGATGAAGTTTCCCTAGAAATGCCAGTGTATCCAAAAGTTATTCAGAGCAAAGAGAATTTAGAAGAGATAACTTAATTAGGCAATGCAAGAATGTTGGTGACCTTTGGGATACCAGTAAGTAGTTTGAGATACAAGGGATTAGGAACTGATAATATATTTAATTGTGAGAAACTAAATGCCATATTTGAAAAATCTGGCATTAAAAGAAAATAAATAACCTGTAGGGTGGAGTTGCCATTTTAGATTGACTCATGAAGTTGTCATTTTGGTAGGTCAAAATAAAGTCAGTTGTCTGCAATTTCACATGATCCAACCTAAGAAATGATCTGTTTATTTTTAAGGGAGATCTAACATAGATAACATAAGAGTAAGAAATATTGGGGAAAGTAATACTGAAGAAGCTAGAAGTAAATAGTTGAAACTGGGAAAATGTTGGCAAAAAAATACTAAAGAAGGATCTTTTTGAAAGAAAATATTTTTTTAAATAAGCAGACATTTTGAGGGGTATCTGGGTGGCTCAGTTGTTTAAGCACCTGCCTCCAGCTCAGGTCATGATCCCAGTAATCTGGGATCAAACCCCTGTGTGGTATTCTGGATGGAGTCCCTGCGTTGGACTTCCCACTCCACAGGGAGTCTGCTTATCCCTTTCCCTGTGCCCCTCCCTCTGCTCATGCTGTAGGCACTCTCCTCTCTCTTTCAAATAAATAAGTAATATCTTTTAAAAAAAGAAAGAAAGAAAGAAAAAGAAGAAGAAGAAACTTTGAAAAATGTAATGGAGAAAGTATGAGTAGATGGGCTCAATTTCTGAAATGCCAATAGAAAATTTAAAATGGAAGTCTCAACATCTACACATTTCCTAAGTGTTCAACAAATTTCTGCAAATGTTTCTTTAGACTCTATTATCTCCTACTTTATTATTTTGAGAGGTGGTACTTTTATGGAATTATCTAGTAGACTATGACCTATTAGCTTAAGAAAATTAAAAGGTGTAAGATTTCAAGTCTATTACTTTTTCTTATAAAGATAGTGATGAGGGGCACCTGGGTGGCTCAGTTGGTTAAGCGACTGTCTTCAGCTCGGGTCGTGATCCAGAGACCCGGGTTCGAGTCCCACATCGAGCTCCCTGCTCGGCAGGAAGCCTGCTTCTCCCTCTCTCACTCCCCCTGCTCGTGTTCCCTCTCTGGCTGTGTTTCTCTCTGTCAAATAAATAAAATCTTAAAAAAAAAAAAGATAGTGATGATATAATAGAAATACAAGGCATTGTTCAACATTTCACATTATGCAGAGCCTATGCAATTAACCAAGGAACTTTTTCCTATCTGCTTGCTCATCTTAGCAGGATTCCACAAATTCTTATAGTAACTATGAATTCAAGTACAGAGGAAAAGTTCTGAAAAAGTTTTGCTCCAATCAATGTAATAGGGAGATAAGAAAATAATTAAATTGCTATCTAAATTCTCTGCTATCAGTCACTGCATATGTATGAAGTTCTACTGGCCCAGCAAATAAATAGCAGCTGTACAAAACTTGAAGTGAACAGTCAAGGATCTTTGCCATCTTCTCCCCAAGACAGGGAGGGAACACTGATATTTGTAATGCATTTTTCACTACTTTTTTCCCCAGCTAGGCTGTGAAATACAAAACATAGTCACAGGAATAAAAAGTATGTTCTTAAGCATAAATTTAATTGGGCAGTTTTGGAAGGAGAATAATATTTTAAGTTAAAATAAAAAATATTATTGGCTATAATACAATACATATATAAACTTTAATGATAAGAATTTTAAAATATTTATATGTAGCCAATCGCATCTGGCTCTGTCTCCAGAACCCACCTCTGTAGAAAGTAGGACAGATTATTCAGATATTTATTCCTCTTTGTCACTGGGTTTGTTTTCTAAGGAACAATTTAAGAACTGACAAGTGAAAAAAATAAAAGGGTTATTGTGTACCCATACATTTAATGTTCTCTCAAGGAGTGATATTGGCACTAAATATAACACTATTCTTCATGTACAAGAAAATTATGTCATTTAAAAAGTTTTCATATGAAGAGATTACTAACTTTGATTTACCTAACACAAAACTTCTACAGCCAGACATGCATGGACAGGGGTTTTATAGAATGAGCATTAGTGTTTACAGAATCAACTTCTCAACAAAGAAATGCTATTAATCAAATCCAATTATCCAGAAAAATAATTTTAAAGTATTGTACTTGAGGGGTGTCTGGATGGGTCTGTGGGTTAAGCAGCTGCCTTCAGCTCAGGTCATGATCACACCAACCAACCTCGGGCTTTCTACTTGAAGGGACTTCTGTTTCTCCCTCTCCCTCTGCCCCTCACCCACTCATGTGAATGCTCTCTCTCAGATTAATAAATAAAATCTTTAAAAAGTTTGCAGTACTTGACATTAAAATTTATAATCAGTTAAAACTGGAGAACCAGCTACAGGTAAAACGGCAGGCAAACTAACCATCTAGATAACCCAGTCCAAAGTATATCTAGTATATAACTATATAGTAGTATAAAACTAAAACTTTAAACTTGTCAGAGAAAAATAACAAATTTTGTTTTTTTTATTCTTCACCCTTAACAAATGTTTTGTTCTTTTAAATTTCCATGATAACTTTCCCTCAAGATATTAAGAAAATATCCTAAATGGAAAATTCTTTTAACATTTTTCAAAAACGTCCTGCAAGTAGAAGGGTAACAAAAACCACCTCTATTTTTTAGGTGGGGAAATTATATTCCTGTGGTTAAAAATTAAAATTTGAAGTGTCCCTGAGTGGCTTAGTCAGCTAAGCATCTGCCTTCCACTCAGGTACAATCCCAGGGTTCTGGGATTCTGAACCCCATATCGTGCTCCCTGCTCAGCAGGGAAGCTACTCTCCTTCTCCCCCCAGCTTGTGTTCTTTCTCACTTTCTCTCTCTCTCAAATAATTAAATAAAATCTTTTTAAAATTTTTTTTAAAAATTAAAATTAGATTCCTCTTTCCCAATTAAATTAAGGAAATATTTATTAGGCTTTACACCAAGTTTTCACCAACATGTTGGTTATCATAGAGTTTGCAAGTATATCCTAAATGATAATTACATGCAGAAATCAGAAATTGAACTATGTTCTCCTATGCTTTTACCTGATAAGTACATTATGGAAAGATTATATATTAGAGACTTCTGATTAAATAGGAGATAGAATATATGTATCCAGCAGCAATTAGATGCTCAACAAACTTACTTTTCTTTCTTCATAGGGACACAGCCAGACTATATTTCTGAGCCTCTTTTAAATTTAGTCATAGCCATGTGTCCAAATGTGACACGTAACCCCTCAGCCTGCAGTTACATTGGGCTCTTTCCCTACTGTGCAGAGGATCCAGTAGGCTGCCAAGGCCCTGTTGGGTGGTGAAGCTTCCAACTGAAAGGGAGCTGGATTCCTAAATGACCACGTTGTGAAAAGTACCCCAGCGCAATCAACCACCACCTCCGTTAGACTGTGGTGTATTTACTTGTGTGAGAAAGGTAGAAATGAAGTGTGTTTTAAGCCTGCGAGAATCGGAGTTCATTATTATATTTAAACCACCCCACAGAACAAAATGTGTTTACTGCTACTGCCTCCATAAACTATATTGAGGTAACAGTAAATGAAAAAGAAAAGACACAAACTAAAAAGGCAAAGAAGACAAGAGAGGCAAATAAATGCTCAACTCGTTATTTTGCAGCTGGAAAGTGGAGCAAGGAGAGGTAACTTACATGACAGAAAAGATAGAACTGAAACTAAAATGGATGGGGATAATGAAGGGAAGTTGAGCCAATCTACCCTGAACTCCTAAAATGCTTAGTTCTTGCCAGAACCAAATAACATAAAAGGACAGGGTTAGGCTGGGGTTCAAAAGAAAGGGTTGGCTGAAAGTCTTAATTAGCAGGGGTTAGATCACATATCTCTGTCTCCCACCATTATTAATGCTTCCAAATCTTGTGAAATACTGTAATTTTGCTTGATAAAAAAAATGAACTAGAGGCATCTCAGGGAGAGTGGAAGATGGAAGTCAGATGCCAGAATAAAAACAATGGGGTTAAATAAAATCTGCACATTAAGTAATGAGGCCTCTCAGCCACGTGACCATGCTGCTTCCAGAACACTGACATTTAGGTATGTATTTCTCATATGAAACAACAGCAGACTCTTCATTAGGGAAACTAAATGATAAAAGACCTATATAGATACTAATATTTGTCATATTTCAGGGAAAATGATAGACATTTCCTCCAGAATGCCCCTAGAATTAACTATCCCACACTACTACCACCACCACGCACATGCACAAATTATTTTCACGACCTTTTTAGGTCATTATGCCACGGAAGTTCAGGGTGACGTGTTACAGAGCAATACATAGCTAGAATATCAGCTAGACCAGCAACTGAATGCTGACATTTTCAGAGATGCAAAGATCCAGCCTATCTGCCTCCCCAAAATCATTTCTTAGCAGACCACTTTAGGTGCACCTTAGCAACATGATGGGTCAACCAAAAAAGGAGAGAAACATCAGATCCAGAAAACAGGGAATCCAGCACTGGAAAAAGGGAAGATAGGCCCAGGGATTATAAACTCTTCAGCAGTACTTCAGAAAAAGTATCAAGCTTTACCAAGAGTATGGAAGACCTTGGAAGCAAAGTCCCTTTGGGAAGAGAGTGGAATACTGAATTTATGGAAAATTTGAGCACTTAGTTTAAAGATTTTATTTATTTATTTGAAAGAGAGAGGGAGAGTAAGAGAGAGAGAGAGCACAAATGGGGGCAGGAGAGAGGTGGAGGGCAAGAAGGAAGAAGCAGGCTCCCTACTGAGCAGGGAGCCTGAGATGGAGTTGGATCCCAGGATCCCGGGATCATGACATGAGGCAAAGGCAGATGCTTAACTGACTGAGCCACCCAGTGTGATGAATTTGAGTACTTTGACTGATTATTACTAGGCAGATATTTGACAGATCTTTTGGAGCCTTTGGAAAGAAATGGTGATGAGCATATATGAAATGAAATAAATTAAATAAACAAGATAATGGTTAGCCTCAAGAGTAATAAAAATGTTAGAGCAAGGAGTAAAATATAAAAAGGGCCAAGTCTGCTAGATTTAAAATATAAAATAGATAGTTGATGTCTAAAATTGATTTAATAATTAATGGATAATAACATTATATAGACAATTGGACATAAGAGCAAGAAATAGCATATTTGAGAATTAAGAATATTTGGTCATGGAAGAAGAAGAGTATAGAAGGTATCAAGCAAGAGATTGTTCTCTTTGTAATAAAATCTTCTAGTACTCTTTTTAGTTCTACTTGGATAAGGATAACAATCACATTCCAAGGTACAGAATATGCTTAGAAATCCTCCTCAAGCTAAATGAATAAATAAAAGTATGGTAAACTGAGTTTGTTACATGATTTGCATTCAATTTCATCCACTGACTGCATTAGGTAAATTACTTACCTAGTCTTCCTTAGCCTCAGTTTCCATGTGGGAAAAATGAGGATAATACATTCCTTATAGTGTTGTTGTCACAAATGTTAAAAAACCAAAAATCAACTGAGTGAAATTTAAAGATCTTACTGGCTTTACTCAATGATTCATGAATCTGGCAGCATTTCATCTAGCAGCTAGAAAGAAGCTCCAAGGAGCTAAATAAAATGAAAGACTTTTATAAGTAGAAGGGAACAGAAACAAGGAAGTTATACTAGGCAAACAGTAGGCTGTTTACAGCAAAGTCACTTACCTGCAGGGGAGTGTCTGTCAGTCATATTACATCACTAGTACTGACCAGGAGATTCCTGATTGACTGGTTTAAGATTCCATTTCTGGGAGAGGCCAAAACTGTTTAGTTTAGTGACATGGGGCTTAGTGTAAGTGACTCCATTTTGAACCTGTCATCTTGTTTTTAATGAAATAAAAGATATAACAACTGTAAAGTAACTAAAATGTAGCAGAATTTGGGCATGCCTGAGTGGTTCAGATGGTTAAGCATCTGCCTTTGACTCAGGTCATGATCCCAGGGTCTTGGGATCAAGCCCCACATCATGACCTGCATTGGGCTCCCTGCTCAACAGGGAGTCTGCTTCTCCCTCCCCTTCTATGGCTCCAACTACTTGGCTACTTGTGCTCTCCCCCCCACACCGTCCAATAAATAAATAAAATCTAAATATTTATATATTTAAAAATATATATATTTTCACTTACAAAATAAATTAATAATATATATAAGAATGTTCATCAAAATTAACTTAAATGTTTGATATAAGTACCTGAGACCCATAGGCCAAAGCTAAAATGTATGCAGTTCAACAATCTGGTATTGCATTCATCCAGTGAAGGTGAAAGTCTAATACATTGAAATAGATATTCATTTTATATTCACTAAATATAATGCATTTCATGGTATGATGGGAAATAAATGATTTTTCTTTTTTGGTCCCAAAACTTCCACTGAACAAGTAGTCCAAATCATCTAATTTTCTCAGGATTCAGATATTCTCTCCATATGGAATAAAAGAGGAAAATGGTTCTGGTTACCTAGTTGGAGATGTAAAAATGAATTATTACCTCTATAAAGTGCATTGGCTTCTTGGAAGAGACTGTCACAACACAAACAAAAATACATTTTTTTAATTTAATGGGAGACTTTGTATTGTATGCACTGTGTACCAAGGCCAAACCAGCACTTCCTTCCCAGAGGAGCCTGACGTCTCCTTTTGTGAGCATTAATGCTGTCTTGGATTAAAGAAGCACTAGAGAAATGACTCTTTCTTCTCCATCCAATACACTAGTTTAATTGTAGACTGGAGTGCAAGTTATTATAGTCCTTCCCTTTCTAAGAAACTATACCTGGATAGCTAATGTGTGACAACGCAACAATTAGACCCAAGGCATCCCTCAATTTCTTAAACTTTTAAGTGAGCAAGAATCACCTGAGCAACTTGTGGCCAGCAGATTCTGGTTATGCAGGCCTGGGATGTGGCCCAAGAGTCTGTGTATCTAACCAGCTTGTAGGAGACGTCAATCTGGTTGGTCCTTTAACCGCATTTTGAGTAGCAAGGATTAAAAGAGAGTGCCACCATTCGAATGTGGTGTGGGCCATGTAAATAAATATTACTCATTGTGCTGAACATTAACCACTTTCCAATGTCCATGCTACGAATTATAACCACAGTCCCCTGCTTTGAAGAAACGTAGTGACTTCTGGATGGAAACAACTGGAGAGTGAATTAAAATTGAAAATGCATCACCTGCTTAGGTTTTTCAATGCCTTGCTGAGTTCCTTCAGGATATTTTCATCCTCCATTACCCTCATTAGGCCTGTTGGGTTAGTGCTCAGTGTTGATCTGTATCTTAGTCAAGACAATTGTTGCTGATTAACTATAATTACTGTAATGGGGCCAGCTTTCTTTCAGAGACTAATGCCCTCAGCTCATCCCTGCATTGTTCTGTCATAAAAGGTCCCAATCTGTAAGTCATTTACTTCCTTATTCTTTAAACCAACAGGTTGCTTCATGTGTGGGCTTTTAAATACTGTCCACTATGTCTAAATACCTTGAGTACACCTTTTACTTTACCTTTTCTTTTTTTCCCTCTCCTTTCTCTCTCTTTTTTTCTTTTTTTATTTTAGCATAAGAGAATGATGAGTCATAAAAAAAGAGGTAGTGTTTACATACAATTCTAGAAGATACAAAAACCAAAATTTAAAGGTACACTAAAACGTCACTATTTGGAAAAATTGAAATTGTTTGCGCATTGAAGATGGTAAACATAAATAAATGAAAGTAATTTACTAATTTTACTAACTTGATAACCTATAGATATTCTTTACTTTTTAAATGTTTTAAAATTTGCTTATGTAATAAATTTAATGCATAAACCCCTACATGTGCAATATAGTTTGTTATTTTTATAAAAAAGTTTAAATAATAAGCAAACAACATTATATCTAAAATGCTCTAAGTTTTAATCATTTTCTAACTTTACCTTTTATTGAAACACTGGACATGGATATTTGTCATTTGCAATAGAAATCTAGTGAAAGTTTATTCTTTTGACGGTGATATAATTTGGGAAAATAGTGCAGAAACTCTTTCCATGAAAATATCATATCCCTAACAATTGTCTTAGAGACCAATATAAAACAGGCTAATTTTCAGTGGCGCCTGGGTGGCTCAGTTGGTTAAGCGACTACCTTTGGCTCAGGTCATGATCCCGGAGACCTGGGATCGGGCTCCTGCTTGTCGGGAAGCCTTCTTCTCCCTCTCTCACTCTCCCTGCTTCTGTTCCCTCTCTAGCTGTGTTTCTCTCTGTCAAATAAATAAATAAAATCTTAAAAAAAAAAAAAAAAACAACAGGCTAATTTTGAAAAAAATCCAAGAAGATCTATTTATAATATAGTAAAAAGTGCTTAATATAAGGTATTTTCATAATTCCTAAGTGAAGCAAAATACAAACATGATTATGATTACATGAGACATGATTACAGTACTAGCAAAAAAAACAGAGACTGGTATTTGAGATGACTACACCACTAAATTAGCTTCATATATCAACATTTTCACTTACAAAATAAATTAATAAATTAAAGCCCTATCTACCTCAAATAGTTGTGAGGATGAAATAAAAATGTATGTGA
>PITA01031603.1:0-15010 GCA_004023965.1 Spilogale gracilis
AGCTGATGGGCTACATTCACTCCGCCGGACCCCCACACCCACGAGTGGGCTCCCGAGGACGTCACCAGGGGGAGCCGTGCACCTGCTCAGAGCTGATGGGCTACACTCTCTCTGCGGGACCCCCACACCCACGAGTGGGCTCCCGAGGATGTCACCAGGGGGTGCTGTGCACCTGCTCAGAGCTGACAGGGCCTGAGACCAACTGAAATGGTTCCACCCTACTGGGCCCCGCACCCCTGCTCAGTGCCTGAGGGACAGTTGCCCCAGCTGCTTCCTCCCAGGGGACAATTCAGAGTTCTTAACTTCCCCAGCCTTCCTCTTTGGATCTAACCTGCAAGCTGTGCCTGCGACCCAGAGTCAAATGACATTGTGGGCTCCTATTTGCATAAGGCACCAGGGAGTACCCCCTTCCCCCTGAAGCTCAGAGGAGATAAGACACAACTCGGAGACCAGCACCAGCTCAAGGCCGGGGGTCCCTAGAGTCCGCACCATGACCTGGACCGCACTCCTCCTCCTCCCGCTCCTCACCCACTGCCCAGGTTCACGGAGAATTCAGGGGCCAGCTCTGGGAGGGATCCCTCGGCCTTGATACTTCATTCCTGATATGCGTCTATTTTCATTGCAGGGAGCCGTTCCGAGGCGGTGGTGACCCAGGAGCCCTCACTGACCGTGTCCCCAGGAGGGACAGTCTCCTTCACCTGTGCCTCCAGCTATGGCTCAGTCAGCAATGCACACTATCCTTGTTGGTTCCAGCAGAAGCCTGGGCAGTCCCCGAGGGCAGTGATTCTCAACACAAACAACAGGCCCTCTGGGGTCCCTGCCCGATTCTCAGGCTCCCTCCTTGGAGGCAAAGCTGTCCTGACCCTCACAGGGGCCCAGCCCGAGGACGAGGCTGAGTACTACTGCTTCGTACAATATAGTGACGGGAGGCACAGTGAGAGAACCAGAGGAGGAAGAGAGACATAAACTGCCTTTCACAGTGTCGGCCTCCCATGGCCGACACCTGAGCTCTCAGGGCAGCCTACAGGTGGACCATCCTTAAACACACAGAGATGCAATGTATCTGAATTTCTTCCCATTCCTGTTTGAGTCCCAAAGCAGAGTTCCTGTGGCCTTCCTTCGGAGGAACCGGTCCACAAAGCAGACTTCAGTTCTTTTGTGTTAGGTAAGGATGTACATGTGCACGGGTCAGAACTAAAATCTGAGATAAAACACATTTCCTCCAGAAAAAAAAAGAACATCTCCAATATTTTCTGTCAGTTAAGAACAGAGGAAACCAGGCACCTGGGTGGCTCAGTGGGTTAGAGCCTCTGCCTTCGGCCCAGGTCATGATCTCAGGGTCCTGGGATCGAGGCCCCCATCGGGCTCTCTGCTCAGCAGGGAGCCTGCTTCCTCCTCTCTCTCTGCCTGCCTCTCTGCCTACTTGTGATCTCTCTCTCTCTGTGTCAAATAAATAAATAAAATCTTTAGAAAAAAAAAGAACAGAGGAAACCCTTATTTACTATATTTCTAAAATTTCACGGTGTAACTGACAAGCTACGTAGTCAAAAAAGGGTGGGACACTTGATTTCATGATCTGAGTTTAAGTCCCACCTTAGGTGCAAAGATTTCTTAAATAAACCCCTCAAAATTTTTAAAAATAAGAAACATAAAGTTTATTTTATTATTTTGTATCTTAATGCTACACAAGTATATTCTTTACTTTCTTTAAATATTAAACATTCTGAATATTTTTCAAAGGATCCTTCCTCCATAATATCTGGGATAAATTCCAAATTCCCAAAGAACCTATGTTGAAGCTGTAGCCCTCGGGACCTCACTATGTGCCCTGGTCGGAAAATAGGGTTGTCACAGAGGTAATTGGCTAAGATGAGGCCTTCCTGGCAGACAGTGGCCTAGTTCAGTATGACGGATGCTTATGCCAGGAGGGCACACAGACACAAGGAGGGCACCGCGGGAACGGACAGAGAGTGCACAGATGCGCCCAGGGAAGGCCAACGATTGCCCACACACTGCTGGTGAGTCACAGGGAGGAAGGGAAGGATTCCCCGACAGGCTTCAGAGGGAACGTGGCCCCACCCTATGGATCTAGAGCTTTAGCCTCCACACCTGTGAGACACTCACTTTCCCTTGGAGCCCCCCACAATGTGCTACTTTCTTACGGCAGCCCTGGGAACCTAAGAGATCAAACGGTCAATATCTTTCTGAATGTGAACACTTTCTTCACAATGGGTTTTAATTATTACACAATTATGATCATAGCTCTTGTGATATTTCATATTGTTGTTCATATTTCGAGAATGCCGCGTGTCATGGAAGGTCATCACAGTAATTCATCTTGAGTTGAAAAGTCTTACATAAACCCTTACAGGTCAACAGCACGTTGAACATTGTCTTAAAGACAGCACTGGGTGGTTCTGACCGATCAGCAGCGCTAAAGACTCTGAGGTCGTGGCATTCTGAGGATTGTCTTGCTTGTATGAAAATGCATCTGGATGTAGTGAGAGAAAAGGGAGGTGCTCTCACCTTCAGTGGGAAACCCTGTGTACGTTACTCTGCACGAAACAGTAAAACAGAGTATTCATGTCCTGGGGAGGCTGATTGGAAAACAGACTAGACTGAAACCTGAACAGCAGGCAGCCACCCAAAGCGAAGTGCGGCCTTCCTACACGTGCTAGAGTCCTTATTCTCACACTTCAGGGCACATATGAATTATCTGGAATCTTGTAAGATTTGGATTCCGATTCCATTGAGCCTGGAGAGGGGCCTGAGAGTCTACATTTGTAAATCATGGAGAATGGCGCAAGAGGGAAATGATCTGCAGAGAAGAGCGGAAGAGAAATCTCTGACAGAAAGAACTGAACCCTTGGATTTACAAAAGAATCCCCAGCTCACATATCACGGGGACAGAGGTCTCCTGCTCAGACATAAGCCCTCGTGCCCTTCGCTCCACTCTCCCCCGGCTAGCTCACTTCTAGGACTTTCCCTCCACAATCAATGTTGTTACACCCAGCTCTGACCCAGTCTGGTGCCTGCACATCCAAAATATCCAGGAATAAGATGATAATGACCCCAACCATTCAATAAACCAAGGCAGTGGGAGCAGGTTCACCTCCGAATCGTGTGGCAGCAGGGGTAGAGAAACAAGACCTCAGGGCTGAGCTGCCCTGAGCCCATGTCCCTCACCTTTGCTGACTCAGTGCTCACCACCTCACGCTGCCCTGAGAGTTTTCACCTTCTCAGATATTTTGGGAATCACCACCTGTCTGGGACAATCCTGCCTCTGTGTGCCCTCCCTGGACTTTGTCCACAACAAATGTTGCCTTGCAATGCAACATATTTTCTCAGGTCCTTCTGGAATCATGAGAGTTAACACCCGGATGGGTAGGCTTGCTGCCGTGCCTCTGCTCCCTGATGGGTTTTTAGTTTTGAGGATGTTGAACCTTTCACTAGTGTGCTCATCCTACACACAGCATCCTCACCCCTCCGTTGTTCACTCATATAGCTCTTGGTTGGCCCGGGCTCATAGTAGGAATCCATTACTGACTTGTTCTGTCTAATAGTGACAGGACCCATATGATCCCTAATGATTAGAGGGCATAAAATGTTCTACTGAGAAGAGGGTGAGTAAAAGTATGTCAAAGAGTAGCAGCCAGAAAGGAGTAACAGAGGGAACGCAGCAGGCATGCTATGGGGGCGCAGGGTTCCGGGCCACGGGCCGATCCAGTAGCCGGAGGGTACTGACTGTCTATACAACCAAAAGATAAAGAATGGATGTACAACAGACCACATGTAGCTGCCCCAGTAAAATGATGTTTCATTGCCCAGGTTCTTGATTCAACCCATTTTTCATGCTTTGAAGTTTTTGTTGTTTTTTTTTTTAATTTTTATTCATTTGTTTATTTGACAGAGAGATAACACAAGCCAGGTGAGGGGCAAAGGGTAAGCAGGCTTCCCACGGAGCAGGGAACCAGACACAGGATTCCATCCGAGGACCCTAAGATCATGACCTGAGCTGAAGGCAGAGGCTTAACCAACCGAGCCACCCAGGCTCTCCAAAAGTTTTTGTCTAAGGTTTTATTTATTTATTTTTAAAAAGAGAGAGAAAGAGTCCGCACGCAGGGGGAGTGGCAGACAGAGGGAGAGGGAGAAGCAGACCCTGGGATCACACCTGAGACAAAGACAGATGATCAGGGACGCCTGGGTGGCTCAGTTGGTTAAGCAACTGCCTTCGGCTCAGGTCATGATCCCGGAGACCCGGGATCGAGCCCCACATCGCGCTCCCTGCTCAGCGGGAAGCCTGCTTCTCCCTCTCTCACTCCCCGTGCTTGTGTTCCCTCTCTGGCTGTGTTTCTCTCTGTCAAATAAATAAATAAAATCTTAAAAATATATATATATTTAAAAAAAAAAAAGACAGATGATCAGCCAGCTGAGTCACCAGGCGCCCCCCTCGAAGACTTTAACTGAAATTTAGGCTGGAACACTGTGAGGAGGTCACCACTTGGCCAACAGACAGAATAACGATTCCCCAGCTATGGCCCCAGTGTGACCTCTGGGTCATTCAACAGACCATACCTTGAAGAAGAGAACTCTGCAGATATCTTGAGTGCTGTAGAACACATGAATCAGGTATCATTCCTCCAAGAGAAGCAGCATGCCATCCACTACAGTGGGCATTTCTGGATTTCCCATTTATTAGAGCCATAACTTGCAGCACATCTCCTGGGAACATACAGTCACCCAGGGGCCCTATTCCCATAACTATCAATAGAATCCCCATACTTGTTCATTGGCCAAGAACTCAGATTATGGGTGTTGAGAAGGCCAATAGAAAGCCCCTGGAACCATGTCTTATTCCATTTTTTCAAGATAGTAATTTACAAAATACTATTGTGGGAAAATAGCAGAAATTAGGGTTACCCTTAATGATGCATTCATATTAGTCCCTAGCATGCCTGCATTTATTTCATCAATCTGGCTTCTAAACAAAAATTATCAATAACAACAACCAAAGTGGGCGCCTGGCTGGCTCAGTGGGTTTAAGCCTCCGCCTTCAGCTCAGGTCATGGTCTGAGGGTCCTGGGATCGAGGCCCGCATCGGGCTCTCTGCTCAACAGGGAGCCTGCTTCCTCCTCTCTCTCCTCCTGCCTCTCTGCCTACTTGTGATCTCTCTCTGTCAAATAAATAAATAAAATCTTAAAAAAAAAAAAGAAAAAGAAAAAAGCATGGATCCTGCCAGATGAAGGTGGGCTGTTACAAGCTTGGACAAGTAGTATCCCAGTCGACGCTGTTCTGATTGGTGTGGTGTGTTCTTAGAGCACATTGACCAACACTATCTCCGTTAGATGATAGAGCCCCATAACTCTGGTGAAGGCACACTCTCTCCATGACCATCACTTGGCACAGGGAGTGTCAGACGCTGCTCACGCTCTCACAGAATGGACAGTAGCGCATTTACGGTGTTGCCCTGAAACTGTCCTTACTCTTCTTCATGGACAGCATATCCTCAGGGAGACTGGACTGTCTGCATATCGTACAGAGCCTTGCAGTTATGTATTATATCGCGGATATTGATTTCTTTGAGCAAGTTGAGCCAAAGGTGGAAGGACATCAATCTTTGGTAAGGCACCAAAGTTTCCGAGGATGGGGCCCTACTTATAGAGAATCAGGGGCCCGGCACACCAGTGACTCCACCCCTCCCCTAGGGTTCCCGAGTCTAGAAGATTTTTGGATATCTCTAAAAGAGAAAATAAAGTGTTAAATCTCACAACTTTCATCCTCAAACAGGAATCACACTTCACTAGGCTTACTCTAGTTCTGGAAGCACGTATTCTACGCCTGGAGAAATCGCTGTGACACGTTTTCAGGTGACCAAGAAAGAGGTTAGGTTTGAAAAATCAGAGACCAATGAGTGTTCTGCATACTCTATATGAGGGAGACACTTGAGCCACTGGAGCCATATGACCCTAGGTTAGTAGACCTATCTGTCACGAGAAAAAGAGAATAATAAAAATATCAGCTGGAATGTTTGGCAAGGAGGAATTGCTCCCAAGACTCGTCGAATGAGTCTTGGGATCCGAGCATGGCCACGAGGTGGGCCATAACGAGTGTAGTGGCGTCCTGCCAGGTGCCCCTCTCTAGGACTGAACCATGCCTTCTCCTTCAGCTGATTGAACTAGCCAACAGGTCTCCCTAGAGTCATGCCATGAGACTACCCCCTCGTTATGGGTTACGGTTTATGGGTTCATCCAAGCTCATCAACTCTCCTAGGTGTAACTTGTGATCAAAGACTGGATGATGCGTACTTAGCAGGTTCTATCCCTCTCCTCCCTCTTGGGGACCCTGAGGGTATTTGACAACTCTCAAGCCCATCACAGGAGTGTTTGCCTTTTTGCAAATGTATCACCTTCTACCTCTGACCAATCATGCCTCCTTCTACTCCTCCATACCTGGTTTCCCTGGGAGAGTTCCCAATAATCTTTGTGGACAGACTTGCCATCTCAAAGTCAGGAAATTACTGGGACTAAGTCTGATAGCTCAGAAAATTTGGGCCAGAGAATGGTTCCCCCATCTGCTCTCCCACGGAGGGGAGGCGGAGGGGAGAGTCTTAACGGACAGAGAGAATGGCATGTGCCCTTTGTGCTCCTGTGGGTAGTAAACACTCAGTTTATTTATGGGAGAGTCACGAATGCCTATGAAGTGCATCAGCAGCTAATAAAGGGCAGTGCTGCGGGCGTGTCTAGTTTTACTGCACTTTGCTTTATTGCACTCCACAAATATTACAGCTTTGTGAACTGAAGTCTTGTGGTAATATTGCATTGAGCAAGTTTATTGGCCCCATTTTTTTCTGACCTTTGCTCACTTCATGTCTGTGTCACATTTTGTGTTTAATTCTCAGAATATGTCAGACTTGTTCATTATTATTACATTTGTTCTGGTGATCTGTGATCAGTGATGTCGCACACCGCTATTGTAACTGTCCTGGTGCACCACAAAGCCCCATATAAGAGAGCAAACTTGATTGAAAACATGTTTTCACTGCTCCGCCAACCAGCCGCTCCTCCATCTCTCTCCCTCCCCTCAGGCTTCCCCATTTCCTGATTCAGAACAATATTAAAATCAGGTCACTTAATAAACCTACAATGGCCTCATGATGCTCAAATGAAATTAAAAATTGCACATCTCTCATTTCAAAAATTTTTAAGGATTTTATTTATTTATTTGACAGACAGATCACAAGTAGGCAGAGAGGCAGGCAGAGAGAGAGGAGGAAGCAGGCTCCCTGCTGAGCAGAGAGCCCGATGTGGGCCTCGATCCCAGGACCCTGAGATCATGACCTGAGCCCAAGGCAGAGGCTTTAACCCACTGAGCCAGCCAGGCACCCACATCTCTCATTTTAAATCAAAAACTAGAAATGATTAAACTTCATGAGGAAGACATGCCAAAAGCCACGAGAGGCTGAAAACTAGGTCTCTTGTGCAAGTTAGCGAAGTTGTGAGGGGAAAACAAAAAGTCTTGAAGGAAATTTAAAATGCCGTTACAGGGATACACAAATGATAAAAAAGCAAAAGAGCCTTATCACTGATCTGGAGAAAGTGAGAGTGGTCCAGACAGATGAATGAACCAGCCACAACATCCCCTTAAGCTAAAGTCTAATCCAGAACAGGGTGCTAACTCTCTTCAATTCTATGAAGGCTAAGAGAGGTGAAGAAGCTGTAGAATAAAGGTTTGAAGATAGCGGAAGAGAGTTCACAAGCTATAAGGAAGGAAGCCATCTCTATAATACAGAAGTACAAGGGGAAGCATCGAGTGTTGATATGGAAGCTACAGCAAGCTATCCAGCAGACAGAGCTGAGATAATTCATGAAGGTGGCTACACTAAACAATGATCTTCAATGTAATGAAACCGCCTTCAGTTGGAAGAAGATGTCACCCAGTACTTTGGTAGCTAGAGAGGTGAAGTGAATGCCAGGCTTCAAAGCTTCAAAGACCAAGCTGACTCTCTCTTTAGGGCTAATGCAGCTGATGACTTTGAATTGGAGCCAATGCTCATTAACCATTCCAAAAGTTCTATGGCCCTTAAGACTTTTGCTAAATCTAGTCTACTTGTGCTCTATAAATGGAACGACAAAGGCCTGGATGACAGGACATCTGTCTACAATATGGTTTGCTGAATATTTTAAACCCACTGTTGAGACCTACTGTGTGAAGAACAGATTCCTTTCAGACTATCACTACTACTGCTCAATGACCATGAGCCTGGCCACCAAGACCTCCGGCACAGGTGCCTGAGATTAATGTGCTTTCATGCCTGCTCACACAACATCCATCCTGCAGCCCATGGATCAAAGAGTAATTTTGGCTTTCAAGTATCATTATTGAAGAAATATGTTTTGTAAGGCTATATCTGCCATGGAGAATGATTCCTCTAATGGATCTGGGCAAAGTAAATGTCTAACTTTTAGAAAGGATTCACCATTCTAGATGTCACCGAAAACATTTATGATTCATGGGAAGATATCAAAAGAGCAACACGAACAGGAGTTTGGAAGAAGTAGATTCCAACCTTCACACATGATTCTGAGGGCCTCGAGACTTCAGTGCAGGAAGTGATTGCAGATATGTCAGAAGTAGCAACAGAACTAGAATTGCAAGGGGAGTGTGAATATGTGCCAGCATCGCTACAATCTCGTGACAGACTTGACTTGATGATGAGTTGCTTCTTACGGATGAGCAAAGAAATTGATTTCTTGAGAGGGAAACTACCCTGGTGAAGATGCCATGCATCTTGTTGAGATAATGACAAAGGACCGAGAATATTACACAAACTTCCGTATAAAGCAGCAGCAGGCTTTGAGAGGATTACCTCCAAATATGAAAGAAGGTCCACTGAGGGCAAAACGCTATAGAACAGCATTGCATGCTACAGAGAAATCACTCATGAAAAAAAAAAAGTCAATTGACAGAGCAAACTTCATTATTGTCTTATTTTAAGAAATTGCCACACCCCAATCTTAACAGACCACCTTATCAGTCACCAGCCATCAACACTGTGGAAGATCCTCCCCCAGCAAAAAGATGACTCTCTTAGAGCTCAGATGATGGCTGCACTTTTCAGCACCAAAGTGTTTTTCTAGTTAAGGTAATGAAGAGATTTGGACTTGCCGTAAGACGGGGAAGTCAGAATGATATCACTGATGTGAGCCTGGACCCTGAAACTCCAACGTAACCCAAAACATCCCTGATTCTGACACCAACTGCAAGTCCCACAGTCCCCAGGACCGCCTCAGTTTTGGTGATTTCCTACATGGACTCAGATAGTTCACTGAAACATGCTGCATCCTTAGATACGGCTTATAAAAACAAAAAGATCCGGATTAAAATCAGCCAAAAGAATGAGGCAACATGGGCTGGGACCAAGAGGACTGCAAGCAACCCCTGGGTTGTCCTCTCCTGGCGGAGTCACAGGCAACGCTAACTTCCCCTGGCACTAAGGTGTGATAGTGTGAAGGGGGCACTGCCAACAAGGAGAGCTCGCCCAACCTGGGTATGTAAGGCCCTGCTCTAAGATCCAAGCCGCCACCCTGTTTACTCATGAAAACAGCTCCAGGGGTGCCTGGGTGGCTCAGTGGGTTAAAGCCTCTGCCTTCGGCTCAGGTCATGGTCTCAGGGTCCTGGGATCGAGGCCCGCATCGGGCTCCCTGCTTGGCGGGAAGCCAGCTTCTCCCTCTGTGTTCCCTCTCTGGCTGTGTTTCTCTCTGTCAAATAAATAAAATCTTTTTAAAAAAATGACATAAAGATATAATTTTAAATAATCTGGTCACTAGGCCACACTGAGAGGATAGTCGTGCAAAAACTTGAGGAGGTTGGGGAGGAAACTATGCAGGGCACGGAGCCTTGTTAAGTCCTTGATGCAACAAATCCTCTCTATCCTTGGTTTCCACTATTTCTCCTTATTATATCTTTGAGAACATTACCCTTATTTTAAATCTTGATGTTCTAGGGGCACGTACTGGCTCAGTCAGTAGAGCATGAAATTCTTGATCTCAGGTCCTTGAGTTCAAGCCCCATGTGGGGCATGGAACCCATTAAAATTGAAAACAAAAATGAAAAAAAATGATGCTCTATTTCATTAATTCTAACTCATATTGTTAAAAGGCTGGGTTGATGCCTTTTTTTATATATAGCGTGTATGTTTCTATGTGTGTTTTTATTTTTGTGACCTTTCTACAGGGATATCAGCTATTTCACTTAGAAAGGTGTAAGGAGAAGGCATTGCAGTGCTACATCCCTCAGCTTGAGTAAGGAGGGGTGACCTGCTCAGGAGCAGAGCCTCGGACTTACGGTGCATTAGGGTCCACTCTCTTCGGTCGGTTTTGCCCCGTCCAGGTGATTGTTAGGGCCTCCCACCCCCAATCTCCCTCTCTCTTCTCCTATGATTGCTTTTCTCAACTTGTCCATCTTTTTTTCTTATAAATTCAGGGCCTAGAGGAGGATGAGTGAAGGCAGAAATACTCGAACCCGCCTGCTGTCCCACTGTCGGGCTGCAGATCCAGGCTGGCCCAGGCTGGCTGTTTTGTCTATCTCTCAGCGGTGAAGCACAGGCAGAATCCAGCAAGCGGGAAGAGAAAAAGCCTAACTCCAAAGCTGTTTTACCGACTCTTGCTCTCACAAAGAAGCCTGGTCCTCTAAGTCCTCTGTGCCGAGAGGACGCCTTCTAGATAAAAACAAGATCTCTAACGCCCTGATCCCCAGTCCCTCTGCCCTTTAAAACAAAAATAAAAACAAGACCGTTATTTCCACAGAGTGGTGCTTGCTCCTCTCTTCTGAACCCTTTCTGTAGAAGAGTGGGGGTTGTGGCGTGCTATTCTACACACGCACACACACACGCACGCACTCACACGCACACACACACACACTCACGCACGCACACATACACACGTGCACACACACGCAAACACGCACGCACGCACACGCACGCACTCACACACACGCACACACACGCATGCACGCACACGCACGCACTCACACACACGCACGCACTCACACACACGCACACATACACACTCACGCACACATACACACGTGCACACACGCACGCACACACACTCACACGTGCACACACACACGCACGCACGCACACACACACACACACATGCAAGTGCCCCATTCATTTTTCAGACCCTGCAGGACTCCCTGTCTGTCACCTCCTCAAGTGCTCTGGTTGATGACGTCACTGCAGGACTCCCTGTCTGTCACCTCCTTAAGTGCTCTGGTTAATGACGTCAGGAAGGAGCCTCTAATCGACAATTTCACGGGTACATTTTACTTTCCATATAACTTGCCCCCTTACAATCTATTAGAAGTACTGACATCTTCCTTTTTGAAAATATCTTCTCCTTTAGTGTTTTCCTAAATTACGAGTATGCTCCTGACACTTCTTCAAAAGTTACATACACAATCTAAGACATCAAGTCCAAAAGCCGAACTGAGATATTCTCAGCCCTTTTTAGCATTTGTGACCTATCTGAGCCTCACACTCAGTCAAGTTATTTTCGATTATTTGGATAACACTTTTCTTTCTTGTCCCTAATATTTTATGTAGAATGATCTCTCACCCAGAATGCAGCATCTGACCAATCCCTCCCCTCTGTCCAGCATTCCCATATGTCTGTCTCCATGCTGGTCTTTCTCAAGGGTCGAATTTCATTCAGATTTTTTCCTCCTCTGGAAAGTGTCCCTTGACTTCTCCAGACTGATTTGCTCTACTGATTCATATGTTATGATAACGTATTTTCCGAGCTAGATATTTTTATCAGTCTCTTCTCAAACAGACTCTAAACCCAAGAGGGTGGAATTTGTTTTCAAATCATTTTCTGTTTGTAATAAAAATTGTATGAAGTTGAATGAGTGGATGAATGAATACTTAAGTCCTTTAGATTCCAAAGGCTCTACCACATCAGCCCCTGCATGACAAAATCATGCTGACGGACCCCAGGAACATCCAAACACTTGTAACCTCTAATTTTAGAGATGTGTCAGAAGTGGTTGTGCTGCAGGACTATCAACCCCTCACGACAGGATCTGTTGCCATTCTGCTCTCTGACATATTCTTCCTGGTACCTAGAAGAATGTCTCCACACAGGAGCTGATGAGTTTTCATCCAATGAGTGAACTTAGGTGTGAGATACCCATCGATTGTTTCAGTGGGAAACTCTGCCTACAAGGGTGAAGAAAGAGTCCAGAACCAGGTGTGTGAAGCCTGGGCCTAGGAAAACAAACATTTGTGTCATCCTCAAAATATCTTAACACCCAAGTCTAGAAGGCCTCATCAAAAATGACAGTAGTCAGGGCCTATGAGTGGTTCCAAGTGTTTATTTTATTCCTTTAATTTTTATGTATTTCCATCACTGTCAGCAATTAACATGTATATCCTCCATGATAAAAATATTTTGACAAAACTATAAAGATGGAGGGGCGCCTGGGTGGCTCAGTCATTAAGTATCTGCCTTCAGCTCAGGTCATGAGCCCAGGGTCCTGGGATGGAGCCCCGTATCTGGCTCTCTGCTCAGTAGGAAGCCTGCTTCTCCCTCTCCAACTCCCCCTATTTGTATCCCCTCCCTCGCTGGGTCTCTCTCTGTCAAATACATAAATAAAATTAAATTAAAAAAGATGGCGGCGCCTGGGTGGCTCAGTTGGTTAAGCGACTGCCTTCGGCTCAGGTCATGATCCCGGAGACCCGGGATCGAGCCCCACATCAGGCTCCCTGCTCGGGGAGGAAGCCTGCTTCTCCCTCTCTCACTTCCCCTGCTTGTGTTCCCTCTCTCGCTGTGTTTCTCGCTGTCAAATAAATAAAATCTTTAAAAAAAAAAAAAGAAAGAAAGAAAATGAGACCACATTGAGTTTGCCAGGGAACAAAGATGGGAAAGGTGCACAAATATAAAAGGGTAGCATGAGATAATTCCTTTGTCACACTGAACAATTCTGTATCTTGACTGTGATGATGTTACACAAATGTAAACTTAATTTAGAATTTTGTAGAACTAACTCTACACACACACCCCACAAACAAAAATGTATGCATGTAAAACATGGTGAAGAGTAGACAAGGTCTATATTCTAGTTAATAGTACTATACCAATATCAAGTTCTGGCTTTGCAATTGTTTCATGTATGTAAGATGTCACCAATGTGGGAAGCTGAAGTAGGACTCTAAGTACTATTTTTGCAACTTCCTGTGACTATATGATTATTTAATATATTTTTATAGGAAGTTTTTTTTTAATTAGTGTGTTTTGCAAGAAAATATAATTCAAAATTTGAAAATCCAACAAAAAGGTAATTACATGACTCTGGAATATCACACAAGAGATTTTTTTTAATGGTCCCATCCGACCTTAAAAACTTATTTAATTTTATTTGTCTAAGAACTGATTAGGGTCCAGACATTTTATAACTGGTACATTTACATTAGCATATAGAAAACAGATTAGAAAAAAAAAATAGAAGGCGCCTGCCTTCCTCTCTCAAATAAATAAATAAAATATTAAAGAAAAACAATAAAATATTTCCAATGAAACTCTGTGAAACATTTTTATGGGAGGGACAAGTCTCACCTAATGTTCCTCATCAAGGCCAACCTTAATTAAATCAGAGATTTCATTTTGGTTAAACAAAAAGTGAGGAAGATATGAAAATTGGAAAGGAAGAAGTAAAAACTGTCTCAATATTTTTAAGATATTAAATATGTCCAAATTGGAAGACATTCAAACCAATCCCCAAATTCCAATAAGTGGGTAGAAATTATTAAATGATTGTAAAGTTACATGGAAGTCTAAAGGACCTAGAACAGCCCTAGTAATCTTGGAACAGTCTATAAAGCTGTAGTAATCAACACTATGTGGTACGGGTGTTTCAAAAATAAACCAACACTTTATACTGTATTGTATACTTTAAATTTGCTAAGACAATATATCTTACGTGTTCTCAGTACATACACACAAAAAGGTAATCATGTGAGCTGGCAGATGCATTAATGGACTTAATGTGGACATCTTTTCATAATGTATACATATAACAAATCACACTGTACACTTTAAATATATACAATTTTATTTGTCAATTATACCTCAATAAAGTTGGAGAAATAAACATATAAACCAACACATTCACAAGTGATACAAGTTATAAGTGTGACTACTTAATTTTTCAAGAAAGCTACCAATGAAAATCAAAAGAAAAATTTGCTTTTAATAAATGATACAAGATCAAATGGATATTTGTATTAGAAAAGGGAAAAAAGGAACTTTGGCTTCCTAATTCACACCAAACATAAAATTAACTCAATATGGATTATGGACCCAAAAGTGAAAGCCAAAACAATAAAGATTTAGATAAAGAGAGGGGGGGTAATATTTTTATAAGCTTGCCATGGACAAGGCACAAAGGTACCGAGAACATAAGGAAAAAAATGATAAATTGGACTTCATAAAAAGTAAAGTTTCTGGAGCACCTGGTTGGCTCAGTCAGTAGATGTGACTCTTAATCTCAGGGTCATAAATTTGAGCCCCATACTGGGCATAAAGCTTATTTTTAAAAAAATAATAAGTAAAAGCTTCTGCTCATCCAAAGACATCAAGAAGAAAGTGAAAGGCAAGCTACAAGTTGTATGGGAAAAAATTAAATGAAATAAAACAGTATTTGTTAGGGGCACCTGGGTGGCTCAGTTGGTTAAGCGACTGCCTTTGGCTCAGGTCATGGTCCCGGAGACCTGGGATCAAGCCCTGAGTGGGGCTCCCTGCTCTGTGGGAGGCCTGCTTCTCCCTCTCTCACTCCCTCTGCTTGTGTTCCCTCTCTGGCTGTGTTTCTCTCTGTCAAATAAATAAAATCTTTAAAAACAAAACAAAACAAAACAAAACAGTATTTGTTA
This sequence comes from Spilogale gracilis, assembly GCA_004023965.1. Taxonomy (NCBI): domain Eukaryota; kingdom Metazoa; phylum Chordata; class Mammalia; order Carnivora; family Mephitidae; genus Spilogale; species Spilogale gracilis. Next base: position 14,930 of record PITA01031603.1, read on the forward strand.
GTTGAATGAATGAACAGATGATCTTTCATTCTCCTTATTTCACATCACCTCACTGTTTACATTCTTTTTTTTTTTTTTTTT
>PITA01031604.1:0-15011 GCA_004023965.1 Spilogale gracilis
GCAGCGAGTAGGTGACCTGGGCGTTGGCGCCCGAGTCTCTGTCGGTGGCGCTCACGCTGCCGATGTGCAGGGCGGGGCTGTTGTTCTCGCGCACGCGCAGGGTGTAGGACGTCTGGCTGAAGGCCGGGGCGTTGTCGTTGACGTCGGACACGGTCACGGTGAGGTTGTGCTGGGTTGTCAGCCTGGGGGTCCCCAGGTCGGAGACAGTGATGGTGATGTTGTACTCGGCCTGGCTCTCTCTGTCTAGGGGTCTCTCTGTTACCAGGGTGTAAAAATTCTCTACTGATGGTTTCAGGACAAAGGGGAGATGGTCTTGGATGAAGCACACCATCTTTGCATTGTTCCCTGAATCTCTGTCTCTAATCTTGAAAACAGCTACTACTGTCTCTGGTGAGTTTTCTGCAATTGGACTAGTAAGTGATGACATGAGCAGTTCTGGTGGATTATCATTTATATCTGTTACATGGACCACCACAGTACATTTTCCAGAAAGTCCTCCACCATCTTTGGCCTGAATAGTTAATGTATAGCTTTGTATTGCCTCGTAGTTCAATTCGGCTTTAAGATGAAGATTGCCAGATGTTGAATTGATTTGAAACGTTTTGAGAATTCTTTCAGTAGCATAAAAAAATGCATAGACTATTTCTCCATTACTTCCAGTATCCAAATCTCTAGCTGACACAGCAACAACCAGGGAGCCAACAGGGCTGTTCTCAGGCACCTGCACCTTGTAAAGCGACTCTGCAAATTCAGGGACGTTGTCATTTATGTCCAAAACCAGGATGCGTATGAGGGTAGTTCCGGATCTGGGCGGAGAGCCGCCATCCAAGGCAGTGAGGGTTAAACTGAGCTCAGGAACCTCTTCACGATCCAGCACTCTATCCAGTACCAATTCAGGATAAACATTCCCTTCTCCAGTATCACAGGCATTAATATGGAAATAAACATTGGAGCTGATGGTGTAGTTTCTCAGGTTGTTGATTCCAACATCTGAATCCTGTGCCCTTTCTAGGAGAAACGTTGCCCCTGGAGTGGTACTTTCTAATATGTTCAAAGTAATCTCTTTGTCTAGAAATACTGGAGAATGATCATTGATGTCTGTGATCCATAGCTCAGCACGGAAAATCTGAAAAGGCTTTTCAAGTAACAACTGGAAAGGCAGCACACACGGTTCTGTAGGGCCACACAGTTCCTCTCGGTCTAATTTCTCATTTAGAAATAAATCACCAGTAAGCAGATTGAGGAGTAAAAATCGTATGTTCTCATCTGAAACGATTCTAGATCGCCGAGCTGACAGTTCCCCTGCCCCCAAACCCAGATCAATTGCTAGGTTGGCCAGAAAGGCCCCTCTCTCCGTTTCCTCTGCCACAAAATACTGAAGCGGTTCTGCGCCAGCCCAAGACACTCCCAGAAACACACAAAGAAATAACACTTGCCTTCTCTGCACTGCACGCATCACTCTGGCCTCCATTCTTTGTTTAAGCAATTTTCAAAACCACGTTCATTCGTTCACTCGGCCTCAAGCAGCTCTCAGAAATGGCAGAAACTGAATCCTTAGAAACGAGTTGGATAATAGCAGTGGTCGTGGGGAGGAGTCCCACTTTTCCGGAACTCCATCACCACGATCTTCTTCTGTTTTTCTTGTCTGGTCAGTTTCCCTCTGTATACTGGAATTTCTAACATCCTTTGTGCGGATATTTTCCCCTCTTTTTAGCCAACAGCGCCACCTTGCGTTTTGTGGGTGTTACTCCCATTTTCAAGAATCGAACAAAAAGATGGCGGATTAAAGGAACTGCAACAGGAGTGGGGTGATTTTTTGTTGTTGTTGTTGTTGTTTTGTTTGTTTTTTTCTTATCTCCAAGTGTCTTTGAGGATTTATTACATCTTTTTCCCCAAATGGTAATGGTCATGTTAGTAGTTTACATTGCTTTTCCCTCTGATAGTCTGAATTTGTAGAGAAATAAATTTGTTGTTTCCCTTAATGTGGGAACATGAAATTAAACTCTGGCTTCCCACCAGGAGTAAATCTTAAGAAAACTTTCTCCAGTTTTTAAATGAATTCGGTTTGGTGGCCTTGGTGGTGGTATGACTATTACTGTCTTTCCCACTTTTGTTTGCAAAATTCACTCTATTTTTGATCTTTAGGTATATCCCTGTCATTAGCAATGTTTAGTGTTTTGTCTCTTATTCTTGAGGAGACTTGCAAATTCTCTATTTTGCTGATCTTTTAATATGCATTTTTCCCAAAGTAATATATGAACTTGGTTCAAAGTCAAATATTATTAAGTGGCTTAGAATAAAATAAAAATAGTTTTCTGCCCTTTGTTTCCTTAGTTTCATAGTTCCTTTCCAATAACCAACCACTTTTAATCTCTTTTAGTTATGTCTTCTGCTTTATTCTGTATTCTGCTGCATTTTGATTAATTTTAGACATTATCAATTGACTCATTATGTTGGATTAGGTTTTAGCTCTTGTACACTTTCAGGGCCCCTTCATGCCTTCCTTAGTTGCAGTACCATTGGGAACATTGTTGTGTACAAATTATATTTTCTTTCTCACTTTTCTTCTTGAAGTTAAAAATTGCTTTGCTTTTTCATTTACTTGATTTTTTTATTGTTACTTAAAAATTTTTTTCCAGTGTTCCAAGATTCAGTCCCCATTCCCCACACCCAGTGCTCCATGCAATAGTTGTCCTCAGTACCCACCACCAGGTTCTCCCATCCCCCCACCCCCTCCCTCCAAGTCCCTCAGTTTGTTTCTGTGTCCAAAGTCTCTGTTGTTTCGTTTCTCTCCCTGGATTACCCTACTTCCCATTTACTTTCCTTCTCCTACTGTCCTCTAGGTTACCCATTATGCACCGCAAGTAAGTGAAACCACGTGATACTTGACTTTCTCTACTTGGCTCATTTCACTCAGCATAATCTCTTCCAGTCCAGTCCATATTGTTACAAAAGTTGGATATTCATCCTTTCTGATGGAGGCATAGTATTCCATTGTATATATGTACCACATCTTTTTTATCCATTCATCTGTTGATGGGCACCTTGGCTCTTTCCACAGTTTGGTGATTGTGGCCATTGCTGCAATGAACATTGGGGTATATATGACCCTTCTTTTCACTACATCTGTATCTTTGGGGTAAATGCCCAGTAGTGCAATTGCAGGGTCATAGGGTAGCTCTATTTTTAATTTTTTAAGGAATCTCCACACTGTTTTCCAAAGTGGCTGTACCAGTTTACATTCCCACCAACAGTGTAAGAGGGTTCCCCTTTCTCCGCAGCCTCTCCAACACTTGTTTCCTGACTTGTTAATTTTGGCCATTCTGACTGGTGTGAGGTGGTATCTCAGTGTGGTTTTGATTTGAATTTCCCTGATAGCTAGTGACGCTGAACATTTTTTCATGTGTCTGTTAGCCATTTGTATGTCTTCTATGGAGAAGTGCCTCTTCATGTCTTTTGCCCATTTTTTGATGTGTTCATCTTCTTTTTGGGTGTTGAGTTTGAGTAGTTCTTTATAGGTCTTGGATACCAGCCCTTTGTCTGTAGTGTCATTTGCAAATATCTTCTCCCATTCTGTGGGTTTCCTCTTTCTTTTGTTGACTGTTTCCTTTGCTGTATAGAAGCTTTTTATTTTGATGAAGTCCCAGAAGTTCATTTTCGCTTTTGTCTCCTTTGCCTTTGGAGACGTGTCTTGAAAGAAGTTGCTGTGGCCAGAGGTTACTGCCTATATTCTTTTCCAGGATTTTGATGGATTCCTGCCTCACATTGAGGTCTTTCATCCATTCTGAGTTTGCCTTTGTGTGTAGTGTAAGAGAACGGTCTAGTTTCATTCTTCTATACATAGCTGTCCAATTTTCCCAGCACCATTTATTGAAAAGACTGTCTTTTTTCCACTGGATATTTTTTCCTGCTTTGTCAAAGATGATTTGCCCATAGATTTGTGGGTCCATATCTGGACTCTCCACTCTGTTCCATTGGTCTATTTCTCTGTTTTTGTGCCAGTACCATGCTGTCTTGGTAATCACAGCTTTGTAATAAAGCCTGAAGTCAGGTAATGAGATGCCCCCAGCTTTGCTTTTCTTCTTTTTAATATTTTATTTATTTGACAGAAAGAAATGCAGTGAGAGCAGGGAGCCTGATGTGGGGCTCGATCCCAGGTCTCTGGGATCATGACCTGAGCCGAAGGCAGTTGCCCAACCAACTGAGCCCCTTTGCTTTTCTTTTTCAGCAATTCCTTAGCGATTCGGGGTCTTTTTTGGTTCCATATAAATTTTAGGATTGTTTGTTCCAATGTTTTGAAGAATGTTGGTGGAATTTTGATCGGAATGGCATTGAAAGTATAGATTGCTCTGGGCAGTATAGACATTTTGACAATGTTTATTCTTCCGATCCATTAGCATGGAATGCTCTTCCATCTTTTTGTGTCTTCTTCAATTTCTTTCATGAGTGTTCTGTAGTTCCTCGTCATTTACTTGATTTTTTAAAGATTTTATTTATGAGAGAGAGAGAGAGAGAGAGAGAGAGAGAGAGAGAGAGAGAGAGAGAGAGAATATATGGGGACAGCAAGAGGAGGGGGGAAAGGAAGAAGCAGGCTCCTCACAGGGTGCAGAGAAGGAAGCTGGGCTTGATCCCAGGATGCTGAGATCATGATCTGAGCCAGAAGTCAGATGCTTAACTGACTGAGCCACCCAGGCACCCATACTTGACTTTCTTTATATTTATCACTTGTTCTTCCCATACTTCCAATTGCTTCCTGGTATAATTTCCCACATAATCATTCCCATATCTTCTGAGATAGCAATTTTCTTTAAATTAGGTGGTGGTTCTCGAAATGTGCTACACTCTTATCATCATGGACCCTTCCTCTACTGTTGTGATTGGAATTCTCTTTGCCTTTATTTTGGTTGTATTTCCAATTTCTAGGGTTTTATTTCTTCCTCCTTTTTGGTTTACCCTATGACCTTAATAGATAACATCCTAGAATAGTTTCATCTGATTGAAGAGATATCAGAAGACTTGATATCCTCCAAAATGCCTGTCTCTTGAGTTACACAGCTCCAAATTGGACTAGTTGCCACTTGAGACATAGTTGTCATCATGGGATCATCTTTGAACATCATCTAGAGATTCATTTCACTTCTTTTTTAAATATTCTCTTTTAGGTTTCATCTGACTTCCTCTTTCTTGGAGTACTCTAACATTTTGATAGACATCTTCTAGTAGTTTCCAGAGAAGACTGTATGAGAGTTAAATTTTGTTGTGGCCTTGAGTGTATTAAAATATCTTTAATCTACCCTCAAAGTTGATTGAAAATTTGATTATAGAGCTCTAGGTTGAAAATATTTTTTCTTCAGAATTTTAAGATATTTTGTCAGTGAGTTCCCTGGGCCAATGTATTTGTTAAGAACTCTAAGGCAAATTTTATTTAGTATCTTCCTGTTTGTATTTTTATTTCTTGTAGTGTTTTGTCATTGCACCAAGAATTTTCAAATTAAACACTGATGTATCTTGGTTTGTTTATGTTCATCCACTGACAATTAGTAAGTCCTTTTTACTAGGAAACTAATTTCCTTCAGGTCTTAGAAATTTCTTGAATTACTTCACAGACAATTTTTTGTTTGTTTGTTTCTCTCAATTACTACAAATCAGATGTTGGGCCTCCTTATGATCTCTAATTTCCTTATTTTTTCTCTCTTGTTTGCCATTTTAAAATACTTTTTGCAATATTTCCTGGAATATTTTCTTGACTTTACCTTCAAGCTCTTCTTGAGATTTTCATTTCATGATGTTCATATTTTATAAGAGCCCTCTTTTTTAAAAGGATGTTTTCAAGACAGCCCTCTGTACTTATTTCTCAGACATTACAACTTCTTTTCCCATCGGATATTATAGTTGTTTTTTCATGTCTCTGCAAACTTTTTCTCCAGTTTATCCTCTTCCTTCTTCGCTTGGTTTTGTTTCTGTTTTTCTTTTTAGAAATTTTCTTCAAGTATCTCATTCAGGTGTCTGTTCTTAATTTAATTTGGTAGACTAAGGAGCTAAGTGATAGCTCTGAGCATGTTGGTAGGGCTCATTCATTTTAGTGTGTACTCTTAAGGTGAACTAAGAGCACTTGTAGTCAGGGAAACCCCAGTGTTCGTCTGATTAGGTCTTTCCACTTGGACTGGTCAGATTAAAGTTTCCTACCCAAAAGTAAAAGGCATAGATTGAAAAGGTAAAGGATTGATGGGAGAAGAGCAGTGGAGATCTGTATCACTCAGGATATGATACGTAATGCTTCAGTATCAACTCCAAAGCTCAATGGCTTAAGACAGTGAAGGTTGATTCCTTTCTGATACTACCTGTCTTATACAGTTTGGCATGGAGCCCTTTCAGTGGTCAGTCAGGGATTCTGGCTTCTGGAGACTCCATCTCCATAATCTATGCTTTCGGGATCACTATGTTGGAGAAAATAAATATGTTAAACCGGGCACAGTCTCTGAAAGCTTTAGCCCGGAAGTAATGTATATCATTTCTTCTCACTTTTTATTGGCCAAAAGAAATTACATGATCATACATAATTTAAAGAGGAAATAGAAATGGTATTCTGTCAGGGGCACCTGGGTGGCTTAATGGGTTAAGCCTCTGACTCTTGATTTCAACTCAGATCATGATCTCAGGGTCATGGAGCCCTGAGTCAGGCTCAGCACTGCTTAAGATTCTCTCTTCCTCAGCCTCTCCCCCCACCTTGGTGTCCCTGTGCTTTCTCAAAGGCAGGAAGGAAGAGAGGAAGAGGGAAGAAAGAAAGTTAATTCTGCCATGTGTTTGAGAGGAGAACTGAAACATATGTAACTGGTCCCAGTGATTATCATAACATTTAACAATCAGTTAGCATTCAGTGTTTATAGCCACTTATTTCCACTACCCAATTTTTTGCCAGTGGAACCTCTAATTTTTGCTATCATGAGAAATCAAACCTCCAGGATCAGAGGAATAGGTTGCTCATTGACTGCAGTGGGGAAAAGTGATCTGCTACAGAATTAACCATTTTGGGGGGCAATTTTAATATGATCCTCCATATTGGCACCCTGTCATCATTTCCAGAGTAGATTCTAGGGCTGACAGCTCTGATGCTTCTGAAAATCTTGGGAGTTTAAATAGGATTGGTCTCAGCTTTTCCTACTTCAGGATGGAAATTTGGTTTTTCAGTCTACTAAGTCATTCATCTACTTTCTAGCTACTAAGATTTTTCTCTGTTGTCTTCTACCTTATTCTTTCCATTTGTTTAAGTGTATATATATGTGTGTGTATATATATGTATATGTATACATATATATTTAAAGATTTTATGTATTTGACAGAAACACAGCTAGAGAGGGAACACAAGCAGGGGGAGTGAGAGAGGGAGAAGCCTGCTTCCTGCTGAGCAGAGACTTCAATGCAGGGCTCAATCCTGGGACTTTGGGATCATGACCTGAGCGGAAGACAGACACTTAAGGACTGAGCCACCCTGACGCCCCTTAAGTTTAAATTTCTGAAAACACCTCTTCACTTTTATGTTAATGCATATTTAGAGGAACTCAAATTAAAGGTACATATCCAATCCAGCAATTTAACTCAATAAATACACTTGAATTTTTCAGAGAAATAGACTTGTGTTTTATTGGTTAGATCTACTGTGGTTATTATTCTTTTAATTAATTTATGCTTTTGTACTCATAATCAGTTTATTTTCTTCATTTTTTAAAAAGATTTTAGGGCACCTGGGTGGCTCAGTGGGTTAAGCCTCTGCCTTCGGCTCAGGTCATTATCTCAGGGTCCTGGGATCGAGGCCCCAGTCGGGCTCTCTGCTCAGCAGGGAGCCTGCTTCCTCCTCTCTCTCTCTCTGCCTACCTCTCTGCCTATTTGTGATCTCTCTCTCTGTCCAATAAATAAATAAAAATTTTTAAAAGGTTTTATTTATTTATTGGACAGAGAGAAACACAGCTAGAGAGGGAACACAAACAGGGGGAGTGAGAGAGGGAGAAGCAGGCTTCCTGCTGAGCAGGGAGCCTGATGCGGGGCTTGATCCAGGGTCTCCAGGATTATGACCTGAGCCAAAGGCGGTTGCTCAACCAATGAGCTACCCAGGTGCTCTATTTTCGTCGTTTTTAAAAAATACTTTTTAAAATCTTGGCTTATTTCCTTTGCCTAATTGTTCTCAATAAACCTTGATTTCTAAGACATGCATGTAAGCCTCACAATTTTCTCTAATCATTCTTTGGTTTTTATCTTAAATATCACTTTGTTATAGAAGCTTACCATAAAAAAGCAGCTTACCATATCAGTGAAAATTATGTTCTGTGTAATAGCTATATATAAATATGCTCTCTGTAATGCTCTCTATAATATCAACCTGATATATAGGAGAACCCATAACAACAATGGTTAACACAAAATAGAATTGTATTTTCTCTCATAAAAGGTTAGTGGCTTGAAATTTTATCTCTGATAGTCATTTTCCATCTTGTTTCCATCTTCCAATCATGGCTTTCACTTTATGGTCCAAGATAGTTGCTTAATATCCACCCATTTTATTTCCATTCAGACAAACAAATGGGAGAGAGGGAAGGCTTTGTCTTCCTCTTTTAAGACTACTTCCATGAAATATTCTTTGGCACTGGTACCCTTATCTCAATGCCCATAATTTAGTCACAAGACCAAGTCCAATTCCAATCACAACAGAAGTTGGGAAATACAATCTATAAACCACATATCCACATGGGCAACTAAAAATGAGAGGTCTATTAGTAACAAATAAGGGGGGAACATATATTTGGGTGAAACGAGTGGTCTATGTCATAGGTCACTCTTATAGTTCCCAGTGCCCACTAGGAGCAGATAGGGTCAACTAAATTGCCTGTTTGGACTGATTATTAGAGCAGCATGTGATTGCATTTCTACATATTGGTGGTGTGATTTGTAGCCAAAAGAATTCTTGTTCCACTGAAAACAGCCCTGAAGCAATAAATAAATTCAGTTGCTGGGACAAGATTCTCTTTGAACTAATGATGTTTTGCCAGCGGGCTATTGGCAACTGCCATCCATTTCTACTTCCTTTTATCACTTTTTATAAATTCTGGATCCAGAAATCTCAAAACTCCATTTTAAGGACTTCTTTGAATTATTATTCTGGATGCAAATTTGGCTTTACCTGTGAAATGCATTTAGGTGAGCTGAGAAGACAGACATCTACCCATTGTCATTCCTGTTGACCAGCAAGGTCAGAGAGATGTGAGTGCTTGCAGCTGATGGATAGTTGGTTTGTCGATCTATGTCTAGCCATCAGTTTCAGAAGGAATTGGAGGCCATTGTGGCAGCAAGACAATAGGTTCCTGGGTGTTGTCACCAGTTTCAGAGGTGGTGATGGAAGAGGACCTTGTGGGAGCAACAGTTTTGGTAGCAACAGGGGTTTCCTGAGTTCTGTACTGCAGCAATAGTAGAATGCTTTTAAAACCAGGAGTTCAGTGCTGGCTCTCTCACTTTTGCTTGCCTAGTTCTTCTGATTTTGTAATTCCTTCCAGCAAATAGCTTTTTTTGGTTAGATATACATAGAGTAGCCTCTGTTTTTTTATTGTCCTGAATTCTGAATTGTACATCTTCACTCAAATTATAAGGAATAAGACCTTCTCAATTAGGGGTTGTAAAGGAAAAGTATCATAAAATCATCAAGCAGTTAAAGGACTATTCCTTTAATCCAATACATCTTAGTTGGTTTAAGACTAGGGAAGAATAAAAAAATTACAGGTGCATTCCTGAGAAATCAAGGATGAATATGTTTAGTAAATTATATATTTATGTATATATATATATACACACATATACACACATACAGATATATATATGTCTACACACATATAGACCATGGCCTGAAACCAAATCATAGACACTTTCTTTCTCCCCTTATGTGTAACACATTAAAAAAGTAAGTTCAAAAATTTAGTTGTTTGGAGCTCCTGGGTGGCTCAGTTGGTTAAACGTCCAACTCTTGGTTTTGGCTCAGGTCATGATCTCATGGGTCATGAAAAGGAGCCCCCTGTTTCTCAGGCTCTGTGCTCAATGGGTAGTCTACTTGAAGACTTGAAGTCTCCCTCTGCTTCTCCTCCCTCTCTCTATCTCTCTCTCAAATAAATATATATTTTAAAAATTCCAGGGGAGCCTGGGTGGCTCAGTTGGTTAAGTCTCTGACTCTTGATTTTGGCACAGGTCATGATCTCAGGGTTATGGGATCTGAGTCCCAAGTAGGGCTCCGGCTCAGAAAAAGAGTCTTCTTGGGAGTCTTTCTCTCACTCTTCCTCTGTCCCTCCCTTCTCCCTCTAAAATAATTTTTTAAAAAATTTAATTGTTTCTGAATAAATAAGGAAAGCGCTCAACATTGCATCATGCATTTTAAAAGATGATAGTTGAGTCACATAATCTAAATAATAAATTATTAGGTGAACAATATCAAATAGTATAAACAGTACATGGACATTTTATAAAAATATTTTCTTGTAGTTTTTAAGGTTATAAAGCCATATGATAAAATAACACACTGAAATTCATTAATTTATTCAACTCTCATTCATCTGTATTTACTGCAATATATATTTTCCTAAGCATAATAGAAAGAGAGCCCTCTTCCCCCCCCCTTTTTTTTAGATTTTATTTATCTGACAGAGAGATGGTGAGAGAGGCAATATAAGCATGGGAAGTGGGAGAGGGAGAAGCAGGCTTCCCACTGAGTAGGGAGCCAAATGGGGTGCTCAATGAGGAGCCCGATGCAGGGCCCTGGGATCATGACCTGAGCCACCCAGGTGCCCCAAAAGAGCCCTCTCTATGAAGAGATTAAAGTTTAGCGGGGAAAGGAGATTATTTGTCTGGGCAGAGTACTCAGGGAATGGAACACTGGCTTCAAAGGAAAATACTCATATATCATCAGAATGGTGACAAAATTTAATTTTTTTAAATATTTTATTTATTTATTTGACAGAGAGAAACATAGCCAGAGAGGGAACACAAGCAGGGGGAGTGAGAGAGGGAGAAGCAGGCTTCCTGCCAAGCAGGGAGCCCGATGTAGGGCTCGATCCCGGGTCTCCTGAGCCGGGAGGCAGTCGCTTAACCAACTGAGCCACCCAGGCGCCCCTAAAATTTAATTTTCAAGTTGAAAAGACATTAGGCAGAGCTTCTCATATCTGAAATTGATGGTATTAATTCAGATGACCCTCACATAGAAAATAATAAGAAATAATGAACAAGAGTTTTATTGAAGAGCTGGACACCTGGGTGGCTCACTGGGTTAAAGCCTCTGCCTTTGGCTCAGGTCATGATCTCGGGGTCGATCCCAGGGGTCCTGGGATCGAGGCCCATGTTGGGCTCTCTGCTCAGTGGGGGGCTCTCTGATCAGCGGGGAGCCTGCTTCCTCCTCTCTCTCTGCCTGCCTCTCTGCCTACTTTCCATCTCTCTCTGTAAAACAAATAAAATTTTTAAAATATATATAAAATAAAAATAAAAAGAATAAAATCTTTTAAAAATATTGAAGAGCTAAAAACAGTAGAAATTGGGCACCTGGGTGGCTCAGTGAGTTAAAGCCTCTGCCTTTGGCTCAGGTCATGATCTCAGGGTCCTGGGATCAAGGCCCGCATCGGGCTCTCTGCTCCGCGGGGAGCCTGCTTCTTCCTCTCTCTCTGCCTGCCTCTCTGCCTATTTGTGACCTCTCTCTCCGTCAAATAAGTAAATAAAATCTTTAAAAAAAACAGTAGAAATCAGTGAAAAGAAAGCCCAATTTTTGATGGAAAGCTGTAATGGAGGGGTAAACAATGTATAAGAACAATTAAACTTACTATTCTCTCGGGGCATTTAAAAATATCTGTCCTTGGGTTTTGATTCGATGCTATTCATGAGATTAAATAAATATCAATCAAGGCTCAGGAGCAAACAAATTTACAGCACATTATACAAAATCCTCCCTATTTTAAGGGAACTCCCCCAGGGCTATACCACACACACACACACACACACACACACACACATATAAATGTTTCTACAGTATAAATTAACAAATCTGAAGATACTCTCTCTCCCCAACTCCAGGAAAATATATAGAAGCCTCCCTGATGTCAAGTAGAGCAAAAGTAAAAGAAAAGATGTCTGGGAAACTGTAGCTATAGGTTGGTTCTCATGTGTGTTTATATTTTTAATATGCATATGGTGAGTTATGAGAAACATCAAACCATAAACTTGGTTTGCAGTGGTTCGCTACTAATTGATAGCAATTCAAGGGTCCTAGCTGAAACCAATGAAAATAAATTATGAAGGATGAAATATGCAACCTACACTTTGAGGACATCCTACAAATAAATTTTCAAGGGCAGTCAACCACATGAGTAACACAAAGAAACAAAGGTAACATACCTTCGAAGAATCAGCAATAATATAGCAGAAACAGACCTATACAAATTTCAGCTTTTGAAACTTCAGATTTAAAAACCAATTATGCTTACCATACATAAGCAAATAAATGGCATGCTTGAACATTTGCATAAATAGACTGAACAGGTACACTGACTTCAAAAACATAAAAGGTCTAGGGACACCTGGGTGGCTCACTCCATTAAGTGTCTGCCTACAGCTTGGGTCATGATCCCTGGATTTTGGGATGGAGCACCCCATAGGCCTCCCTGCTCAGTGGGGAGCCTGCTTCTCCCTCTTCCTCTGTCGCTCCCCCTGCTTGTACTCTCTCTCAAATAAATAAAATCTTTTAAAAAATGTTTAAACAGGGCACCTGGGTGGCTTAGTGGGTTAAGCCTCTGCCTTTGGCTCAGGTCATGATCTCAGAGTCCTGGGGTCAAGGCCCGCATCCGGCTCTCAGCTCAGCAGGGAGCCTGCTTCCTCCTCTTTCTCTGCCTGCCTCTCTGCCTACTTGTGATCTCTGTCAATAAATAAAATCTTTTAAAAAATGTCTAAACAATTATGGGGATTATCCTTTAAAATCCATTGTAAATACTATAAACATTGATAAGGTACTATATATAACCAAAAGCATAAAGTAAAGTGAGGAGATGAGGGAGGATGTATAAGAAAGTTTCTTTGCTCATTTTTAAGCAAGCAGTTAACTGATGCTAATATCTTAATATGCATCATTTTCTTGGCTTTTTTGTCACTTAATAGGGATTATTTACCTAAGCTTAAGCAAGACCTATGGTTTCATATGATTTTGCTTTATTACATTCAAATAAAATATGATAGTTTGAATTATGAACCTAGCAATGTATTATAGATCACTTTATGAAATTATTTTCATCTATTAACTTACTTGTATATGCGTTCATAGAAATATTTTAAGGGTATTGACATAATAATTATTTGAGTGGTGAAATAATGATGTTAATTTCCTGTTTTCCAGTATGGAGTTTCCTCAAAAAGTTAAAAACAGAACTACCCTCGGGTCCAGCAACTGCACTACTGACAATTACCCAAAGGATAAAAATAAATAGTTTTGAAGACATACATGCACCCCAATGTTTGTAGCATCATTACCAACAATAGCCAAACTATGGAATGAGCCCAAATGTCCATCGACTGATGAATGGATAAAGAAGACATAATCTATATTTAGAATGGACTATTAGTCATAAAAAACACCAAAATCTTGCCATTTGCAACCATGTGGATGGAGCTAGAGTGTATTATTCTAAGTGAAATAAGTCAGAGAAAAACAAATACCATATGATTTCACTCATATGTGGAATTTAAGAAACGAAGGAAATGAACATATGAGAAGGGGGCAAAGAGAGAGGGAAATAAACCATAAGAGATACTTCACGATAGAGGAAAAACTGGGGGCTGGTGGACGGAGGTGAGTGGGGATAGGCTGAATGGGTCATGGGTGTTAAGGAGGGCACATGTTATGATGAGCACTAGGTGCTATATGTAAGTTATGAGTCACTAAATTCTTTTTTTTTTATGAGTCACTAAATTCTCCTAAAACTACAATATTATTCCTTTGTTTTCTGTTCACATAGAATGTTTGAATCATGTGACTATATACTATATATATATATATGTTTTAAAAGAATGAGAATCATTATATACATCCCCAAACCATTTATTTTGAAAAAGTAATCATCAATGTACTAACATCTTTTCTACTTTTCCTACTTAACAGGGATTGAAATCCTTAACATTGTATCAGAGAATCTTGTTCAAAGATATATATTTTGAAAGAAAATACTCAACTTAGAAAACATCCAGATAAAATACTAGTACCTTTGAGGAAAGAGAATATTGTTTTCAATACAACACTACAGAAATCCAACATTTCTAAGATAACAAAAATTGTATAAATGAGAAGTATTTTTAAAATTGAAAGCCAAGACACCATGCTGATAATCAGTGAACAAGCTCAAACATTAGGAATCTGAAAATATTTCCTGACCCCCTAGAACTGAGAAACACCATTTATCCACTACTGTATGAACATGCAAATGTGACCTGGCTAAAAACAACAACAGCAAAACAACAAACCCCCAGAGATTCAGAATGTAAAATACTTCCACAAGCTGAAATAACGGTAAATATAACAATAATTATTAGTGTATTAATGTATTAATATGTAGCTCTTTATGTGAATGAACGATTTGCAAATAATACATTAGTTAATATTATCATTTATCTCTTCTTAAAGTGAGATGCCTAACTGAACTCAAAATGATTTCTAAACTGAGAATTTTCCTCCGTGCCCCTATCAGCCCCTTCACCCACGAAATTGGGGATAATGGGCTTGAGGAACTTGAACTCGCCAGTCCCAGGTCCCCCCCTCAGACACACCTCATACTGGTAGCTGTGGGACAGGGTCCCCGTGCCGCTGACGTCCACCAGGTGGCCCGGAAACGGACCCTCGGCCGCCTGGAAGCCGCCCCCCGACGCCGCCCGGCTCCTCCTGCACAGCCGCACCGCCACGAACACCAGCACCGAGAAGAGGAAGAGCGACGACACGGACGCCAAGGCCACCA
>PITA01031606.1:0-15013 GCA_004023965.1 Spilogale gracilis
CTTGCCAGGGCTACTGTAGATGTCCCTTCCAAACAATGATTATTCTGGTTATAGTCTATTCCCTAAAGGGGTGTGCTTCTACTCTTGAACTACCAGAGGAAAATTCATCATGGTGTCTGGAATTCAGAATTTATTGTTCTCCTGCTTGTCTCTTTCTATGTTCACTAGTTTTATAGCTTTTCATGTTTCATACTTACAAGCCTTGTAACTTACTGAGCTGGCAGAGCTGCATGCTGAGCTGTTTGCTTAGGTCACCCTGGCTCCCACAGAGGGCCTAAAGGAAGTGCCTAGTCAGAAGCAGGCGTGCAAGAAGGACCAGTGTGTCCAAAGTGCAGCAACCACCCTCTAATATGTTCCTCTTCCTTTCTTTCTGTTTTCCCTCCCCCTGGAAAGATTATTTCCTGTGGCTGAGTAAATATAGTAGGCAGACACTTGATTTAATGAAAAGGTTTCACACAAATCTTCCCTTTGGTAAGATTAGCTGCACTTGTGACTTTGGCAGAAAAGTTACCCTGAAATGACTATGCTATTGGTACCAGGGCCCAGACAAGGGGAGGGAGACCCCTTATTTCAGTGCAGTATCTAAAAAGAGAACCTCCAGTTTAAGTCATGCTTAGGGGCATTTTCAGAACAAGCAAATAATTTTAATAAGTGCTTCAAGGTAGAAATTGGTTCTTTTTTTTTTTTTAAAGATTTTATTTATTTGACAGAGAGAAATACAGCCAGAGAGGGAACATAAGCAGGGGGAGTGAGAGAGGGAGAAGCAGGCTTCCCACAGAGCAGGAAGCCCGATGTGCAGGAAGCCCGATGTGGGACTCGATCCCGGGTCTCCGGGATCATGACCTGAGCCGAAGGCAGTCACTTAACCAACTGAGCCACCCAGGCACCCCTAGAAATTGGTTCTTAACTCTAGGTACAACCTTAATCCTTGGGACATTGATAATTCAAATCTTTTTCTATTTACTTGTCTTCAGTTGTTTTGGTAAGTGTTATTCTCAGAATTCAACACGATTATCACGTCTAATGTACAGTATTAAAGAGAGAATCAAAACTGGGATGTATATGAATATGCTACTTTGTGGTTAGAACTCCTATGAGTTACTAATTGTTTAATTCAAGTTCTTTTTTTTTTTTAAGATTTTATTTATTTCACAGAGAAACACAGCGAGAGGGGGAACACAAGCAGGGGGAGTGAGAGAGGGAGAAGCAGGCTTCCCGCCGAGCAGGGAGCCCGATGTGGGACTCGATCCCGGGTCTCCAGGATCATGTCCTGAGCCGAAGGCAGTCACCTAACCAACTGAGCCGCCCAGGCGCCCCTAATTCAAGTTCTTGATTTCTAAAGTCATATTTATAGTGCTTTGGGGGATGAACCTGTTTTTTTTTTTTTTTAATCAAACAAATATCAAGTGTAAGATGTTCGTTAATACATCCAAGGTTAGATCAAATTCTTATTTTTAACTTTGTTTTGCTCAAGAACCTCGTCTCTTTTATTTATTTTTAAATATGTTTATTTGTTTATTTATTTAGTAATTTCTACACCCAACATGAGGCATGAACTCACAATCCTAGGATCAAGACTGGCATACTCTTCCCACTGGGCTAGCTAGGCACCCCAGGATGTATTCTTGATATCAAATTCTCTATTTAGTCAAAACATTTCATAAAGAATGAGGAATCACTACTCTATTTCCAGGGTCCTATTTTATTCACCATGTGATTTTTAAAAAGCAGTATTTTTTTAAAGCCCCAATTATTAAAGAATAAAATCGTCATCTTCTGAATATTGCTTGTGAGAATAAGCAAAACAGAGTGGGGAACTGCTTCAAACACTGTAAGGGATGAAACAGTACATGACACAAAGCAATATGACAGTATCCCCAAATGTTTCTTTCAGTATCTTACTTAAAAGAATATCCTTGCTTGATTGAAAATTCTAAAAGAACTGTTTCTATAACTAGTGTTGATTACCTTTCCCCAGCCCCTGAATTTTCCATTTACTTCCAAACATCCTGATTTTTTTCTTGGGGTTGAATTATAATGATGAGGCCTCAGGACCCCGGTTTAGAGAGATTGTGCCTCTCTGGGGTCCTTTGGATTGAGAAAGGAAAGCAGAGAGGGCCTTTGCTTGCTTCTCCTTCCTTTTCAAGTCTTTGGGTAAGAAGAAGGAGTCTGCATGACTACTCAGGTTTGTTATTTTCCCTTTCACTCTGAGTTTTTGATCTTCTTTGGCTCATAGATCTTTAATATCTAATTCAATGGCAAAAGAATTTCTGTGGGCATTATTGACAGCTTGCTTTAATAACTAAAATCTCTTCTGCAAGAACTTGCTGATATTTACCTTGATTTTTTTTCTTTTGTATACTCCTAGATCTCTCATTTTATTTTCTTACAGAATATTTTTAAAAAACTCATACACACTTAAAACTAACAAATATAGCATTCGTTTGACAAGAACATAAGAAAGCCTTGAAGAGGTTGATGGCACTAGTTTTATCAAGTCTTTTCTCACTTTCAGAAACATCATCAGTTATTTAACCTTGCAGCATTTTGCAGTGTTGAGCTGTTGAACAATCCTATTTTATGTACTACAGACTAATCCTTTAGCCAACTAGTGAATTTTAAATTATGTATATTATAATACAAACACACCAACACGCACAAGAAAAGAAATATATACATTTGTATTATGGTCCCTGTTCATCTTTAATGTGCTTCTCACAACAGAAATAATGACCCAAATCATTTTTTTTATAGTTATTGGCACTGAGCATTAAAATGTTCAATTATTTATAGTTCTGTAGACTGGTTAGGTGATGAGCAAGTATGCATTTTTAATTGTTCTACAAAGGGTTTATTAAATGTGAAAAAGTGGCCAGCTTGTCATGCATCCTGCAATCTATTACAGCCTCATTACCTGGGCGATTAGGTTGTAAGTAAAGAATATTTAAATACCTATTTATTATCTAATTGCTAAATAAGCCTGATAAATTTAAGTTAGCGGCACAGTGAAAAAATAAGATAAATTGAGAAGTAACTGGATGATTGATTCATCTCCTCCAGAGGAAAAAAATAAAACAGAAATGTGTCAAATCCAGTTACAGAGAATTGATGTTTTATGTAACTCCTTTTGAAGTAGAAATTAAATTTCCTTAAAAGGTTATATTAAGAAGGAGATGGGATGGAACCATGAACCAACACACCATTACTCTAATAAATCTGGGGGAAAATACATTTTGAAAACTTTTCTGAAGTGTGGTATTAAATTGATTTATTCAGTCCTAAGCAGTAATTATGGAATGTGCTTATCTAGAAACCTTCTGTTTCTATTGATCCTCGTGTCTTCTGATGAAAAGCTCATAATTCATTGCATTCTTGAAGTTTAGAATTGTTAGAATTATTTATGATCCATGGTCTTAGTGCTGGTAACTATAGGCAGTGGGAGTGATAATTCTATGCTGCGGCACAGTGACCGTGTCCCTGAGCCGAGTGGGTAGCTGATGGCACCAGATCACATATACACAGAAACTGCTGGTTTCCTGTGGAAATTTTAAGGGCCGATATCATGTCCAGAAAACTAAGGGATCTGTAAGGATGTTCAGCTTTTATGATCTACTTTTCCTCTAGGGTACTTTATCAATTAAGAAGGGACAGCCCTCATTGTATTTATTTTACTTCAATTTTTTAAGAATCCCATAGTCTTCTGGAAATACAGTCCTTTAGGTTTCTGTTCCTATGAGCAGAAATTATAATGAAGAGATCACAGTAGTATTGCAGCATTTACATAATCAAATTCATATTTCCAGTTGCCACACCCTATGACTTATATCAAGCTTAGGTTTCATTCTTCATCATAGAGTTTATATTGCATTTGCAGTTTCTCCCAAATCTGTTTCTTTTTTTTACCATTGCTATTTCTAATGATGGTACTCATGTCTGTTGCCTCACCCTAAACCTTAGTATCTTCTTTGACTTTGTCTGTCCTTTCATTTCTTCTATCCAATAAGGTCCTGTGAAGTCTCACTCCGTGACTGTCTTCCACCCGCTCTTTCCTTCCCACTCCCGTGGTCACCATTAGTTTCAGGACTTCATTACCTCTCATTTGGACAGGCTTCTCCTAAATGACCCTGCACTTCTGGTCTTTTCCTCATCCTGTCTCACTGTTGCCAAAGTCATCCCCTGAAGCACAGCTCTAATCGTGTTATTATTCTCTGTTGCAGAAAGTTAAAGCTTTCCCCTTTGACTTACAAATTAAATTTAAGGTTTTCCATTTAACTATCATGATTCTTGGTAATTTGAATACACCAGCCTCACCTTTGAAACTTTCCAACAGCTCTTGCATTACTTGGACACTCTAGTCTTGCCAAACCAGACCAGTAGTTTCCAGACTTCAGGATTTCATGGATTTTTATGTTATTATTATTATTATTAATTATTTTGATTTTTAGCTTTGAACATATGCTTAAGATTATAACACAAGATTAATAGAAAAAATTAAAAATAAAAATGCTATCTCTTGTAATTATATTATTATTTCATAAAATACTTTTTAAAAATAATTTATTTTATTTTTTCAGTGTTCCAAGATTCATTGTTTATGTACCATACCAGTACTCCCTGTAATACGTGCCCTCCTTAATACCTACCACCAGGCTCACCCATCTCCCCACCCCCTTCCCTTCCAAAAATAAAGATTTTAACTTTAAAAAATCTAAAGATTACAATTACAAATTACACTTGGATAAATGACTTTTTAAATTACAGCAATCTGTCTTTATAAAACATTAGCAATTCTGTGCTTATCTTCTTCATTTGGCCAACAACCTCTAAAGAATTCCCATAATGGTATAGAAACATAGAATCAGTTTTTGCCCCAGACACATACTGTGATTTCTCACCTTAGGTGTTCTTCTATATGATGGCAGTTTTTTAAGGGTAGAAACCATCCCATTCTTCTTTGGATTGCTAAAGTCCAACACTCGAGAGAATCTGAATGATTTCCTAAGCACAGATGTTAAATGAATTGACTCACATGTCATCTGTATGGGCATTTTACTGTGAATGCTTCCCAGTCATTTGGTGTTAGATAAATATGGGTCAAAATTCAGACACTTCCCTAGGTTGTGAATGTGAAATAAGGACTCAGGGTATAACAAATTCTTGTTCTTGGTGCCTACTTAATGTCATGAACTTGATTATTTAGAGATTCAAGTCATTTCATACTATACAGATGATTTATAGTTAACACATGTTTTATCAAACAGTTAGTACACATACATTCAGAAGAGAAGATAACATTGAAAATTTAGTTCTGTTCCCAAAAATCAGAATTGTAGATGGAAGAACAGCAAACTTTTCCTGTCAAGGTCAGATAGAGACTATATGAGGCTATGCAGGTCATCCAGTGTTACAGCTGCTCAGTTCGGCTGTTGTAGGGTCAAGCAGGGTCCACCTCATGTGTAATATATCAATAGATGAGGGAGCATAATTCTGTTTTAATAAGATTTTATTTAGGTATACTTTTGAATTTCACATAATTTTTACATGTTGTGAAATATTCTTGTTTTAAATGTTTTCCAACCATTTAAAGATGTAAGAACCATCCCTCATTCATGGGTCATACAAAAGTGGTCAGCAGGCCCAGTTTGACCCATGGGTCATAGTCTGCCAATGACGGATGTACCACTAGCTCAGATAGCCAAATACAGTGGTGTCAATGAAAAAGGGCTTAAATAAGAGTTATGTTAGTTTCAGTGTATTCGATTTTAAATGAGGAGGCTATCCATAGTCTTAGATGCCAGGGTTCTAATTGGATCTTTATCTGAAGCTATTTCTGAAATGGTTATTAAATATAAGACTTCTATTCAGAAACCAACTATCTGTAGTTGGCCGGCAGGGGATTGATTTTTCTTGTAGTGAATCAGTATTTAGACATCTGCTTTGTAATTTATGGATTGTAAATTATGAGTTGGAGGCCTGGGAAGCCTAACTTGGACTACAAGGGAAGACTTTGCCTTTTAATCCAGTCTCTGGATTTGTTTGGTTCTGTGCGGTATATTCAAAGGCTCTCAAGTGACTTGATAGTCCACCTCCAAAAGGAATACACTGCATCTAGATTTTAAATATTTACCTCAGGCAAAAGGGACCTGCACAGGAATTTCTATTATGTTTTCTCGGGAAAATGTTGGCAGCATTTTGCTTTCTGGTTGAAGTTTCCCATACTTTTTCTTAAGGTACATTTTCAGACAGTATATTATCTTTTTATATACCCTCCTCCCAACTGTGTTTTCCTTGGGGTCTTCCATTCCATCTTTGGTGAGCAGATCTAATTTGGCCTTGAAATATTAATTATAGTCTTTGGTGAAAGGATAAATTCTCATGCCTTGAGGATATCCGTAAAAATACATGCACAAAATGTGAAGCTCATTACTTTCCTGTAGGGTTCAGCTCTCACTGCTTCCAAATTCTTAGAAGTGAAAGGAACCATTCTCTTTGGTTTTAGATTATGGCTTAGGTTAACAATTCTCTTTCATTAAATGTTTAAATCTGTGGGCTATTTTAAAATTTTGTGAGCTACTTCATTTTATAGAACACATGTATTTAATAAAACAAGCAGTCGCTTGCCTAAGGAAAAGAAGGTACTTCGTTCCTATTTTCTGAAGTATCATTCCCCCCCCATATTTTCCCTTCTACCACTACCTTCCTCAAAATGTTTCCATTTGGGGGTGCCTGGCTGGCTCAGTCAGTAGAGTATGCAACTCTTAATCTTACAGTCATGAGTTTAAGCACCATGCTGGGTGCAGAGATTATTTTTTAAAAAAAATTTTAAACAAGAACAACAAAAAGTTTCTTTGTGTCTAAACTCCAGCATAGGAAGCAGCCATCCTCAGATTTCTGTCCCTTTAAGAATTATTTAGAATTTGGGGCACCTGGGTGACTCAGTTCATTAAGTGTCTACCTTTGACTCAGGTCATGATCCTGGGGTCCTGGAATCAAGTCCCACATCAGGCTCCCTGCTCAGCGAGGAGTCTGCTTCTTCCCCTCCCACTGCTCCCCCTGCCCCGCTCATGCATGCTTGCTCTCAAATAAATAAATAAAATTGTTAAAAAGAAATAAACTATTTGGGAGTTTTTTGGAGGAGGGGATATATAGACAAGTCCCTAAAGAACTTCATCCATTAAAATGGCATGAAGCCCCACCTGCCCATATACTGTACAGAGCAATGGTCATTCCTCTCTCTCCCCTTTATCCTCACAACAATTTAATAAGTATGCATCATACCTGTACAGGTGTGTCCCCCTTTCCGGCTAGATTCTGAAAGTGTTTCATTTAAGCTTCTTGTGTAGACATTTAGAATGCAGGGTTGAGATGGAAACGTCAGAATAAATGGGAAATGGAACTTCTTACAAAGCCAATAGTCTATTTCCAAGTTTGAATACTGTTCAGCAATTTTGAGGTCTCAGGAAGATTAATAGCCTAGGGAGGCAAAGGTGTAGTTTCTGATAACAGACAGAATTCAGGGTATAACAGGTCTTGATAACTGTCAATGTACATATTACCCAAAAGGACATTCTAGAAATTAAATATTCACCATGCATTTTTCCGTCAGAACACTGCTCTGGGCAAGGCACAAGGTTCTCAGATGTCCATAGAGATTGGCTGTGTAATTGAGCGTATTAGATTCCTTATTCATACCGGCAAATGTTATTTTTGTCTGGTGAAAATGACAGAAGGATATTTCCCACTGGGAGAGGTGAGATGAGTCTAAATGAAACTTATAATTCATATGATTATAGCCACGGCAAATGAAAGAATCTGATTTGCCAGGAAACTTAATAATAGGTAGGACCATGGGGCAAAATAACAATCAGAGATTAGTCAAACATTTTCTACATTTATGGAGAGAAATCTGTGTTTCTTTTCTTTTTGCTCAGAGCCATACAGAGAAGCTAATGTTTCTACTCAGTCTATAATGCCCACCACCCTTACTCAGCCTCCTATTTGCATGGATATGGTTCTGACTTCGGAAGGCTGATTATGTTAATAATTGTGACAGTTTCTTTCTATTCTCAGCTTTGTCTTTGATTCAAATATGTTTTCTTGAATTTGATTAGCAATTACTTTGCTGCGCTTTCTTTTTTTCTAAGTACCATATTTGAAGATAGTTTATCTCTTTGGGCCTCAATGACCTCATCTGTAAAACACAGGTGGCCAAGATCTCTTTTAAACTAACATCTTGTGTTTTTCTTCTGTAAACAGCATTGGACGCTGATTTCATCCTAAATTTAAATATTTTTTCTGTAACAGAACAGTCAGTACAAGGGCATATGTAGGTTCTCAAAATAATAACTGTCAGTAGTTTGTTTAATGTGAGGCAATGCAAGTTATTTTGGGGAAGCTAATTCTAAATGATTCATTTTGAGATTAAAAATAACAATAATATATTATTTTCATTACTCACAACTTAAAAAAAGTGTAAGGAATAAAATTCCACCAATTCTAAATTGTGGAGTAACTTGGAAAAGCTCCCAGAAATTTCTATGAATATTTGTTGTTTTAACTTGCAAGTCACCTTTTAATGTTTGATAAAAATGATTTTTGAGCGTGCCATTTATTGTTAGTCTACTATTCTTCTCTGCATCTTTTTAAACATTAAGTTGTTTAGTTTCTATTTCTCGGCTGTTTCTTTCTTCAAATTTCTACTGTAATGCTCCTGGCCACTGCCCAAATTACTTCTCTTTCTTCAAAACTTATCATAAATGGAATCTTTTTAAAATTGATTGTCTTTGGAATAAAGTCCCACCTAAGTTTTTAGTTTGTTCTTTTTCCTGGGAGCTTAAAAAACAGCAGCAACAACAACAAAAATAATAAAAACTGCCATCATTAGTTTTCCCAGGTGGTTTTTTTCCTGTATCTTCAATCATTAGTGTCTCTGGTCTAAATAGGTATTCTTAAAACCAATTAATATATTTTTAGTCCACAAGAATTGTTTAAAGTGCAACTCTAAGGAACACCTTTAGCTGTTGGAAGGGGGCAGGCCATTTTCT
This sequence comes from Spilogale gracilis, assembly GCA_004023965.1. Classification (NCBI taxonomy): domain Eukaryota; kingdom Metazoa; phylum Chordata; class Mammalia; order Carnivora; family Mephitidae; genus Spilogale; species Spilogale gracilis. The sequence continues at coordinate 9,045 of PITA01031606.1, forward strand.
AGGTGGACGAAGTTACATTTGCTGTCACATTGTAACTGGGGTGTAGGGGTGCAGGAGCACCTGGATCCAGGGGTCCCAAACAGACAAGGTTCAGCCCCTCCCTGCTAACAAAATCCAAAGGCAGAGGGACAGAAACAAGAAAGAGATTTATTGAATGGCTAAAGAAGATGTGGTACATATATACAATGGAATACTACGTCTCCATTAGAAAGGATGAATATCCAACTTTTGTAGCAACATGGACTGGACTGGAAGAGATTATGCTGAGTGAAATAAGCCAAGAAGAGAAAGTCAAGTATCACGTGGTTTCACTCACTTGCGGTGCATGAAGGGTAAACTGGAGGGCAGTGGGAGAAGGAAAGCAAATGGGAACTAGGGTAATCCAGGGAGAGAAACGAAACAACGGACACTTTGGACACAGAAACAAACTGAGGGACTTGGAGGGAGGAGGGTGGAGGGATGGGAGAGCCTGGTGGTGGGTACTGGGGGCACCTGTTGCGTGGAGCACGGGGTGCGTAGAATGGGGAATGAATCTTGGAACACTGGGGAAAAAAAAGTAACAATAAAAAAATAAATAAATAAGTAAATAAAAAGTTAAAAAAAATTTAAAAAAAAAAGAAAGAGATTTATTCCAGTGAGGCCGTCCCCCAGAACACAGCAGACTGGTGTGATCTCAAAGATCATCTCTGAAGTTTCAAAAGTACTTCTAGATTTGCATAAGAAAAATATGGGACAAAGGTCAGTGGGGACAGCAGGTGGGCAGTGAAGGTCAAGTTTATCATCATCTTGAAGTCAGTCATAGCGAAGTCTTGTTGGCCAAGTCCTTATTGCTTGAGGAGGTAGTTTTGGTTCTCAGCGGGGGCTGCTTTGCCCACAGGTTCTTTTTGCCTGAGTTAAGAGATAAACTAGAAAGAGGAACTTAATTAGAAATACAGACTGAGGTCAAAATGAAAGCAGTTGAAATTCTCTTTTTAACATGTCTGCTGGACATACTTGTGAGGAAGGCATTGTTATCTTTGTTTTGTAGAAAAGTAATAATAGAAGTTTGAGCACTATTCCTGGTGTTGTCATTAGTTAACTGGTAGTGGTTGGAATAATAGATAGGTATAACCAAAGAGTCAGGTTTAGGGTACCCAAAACACGTGTTGTCCATCAGCCTCTTTGATCCTAATGTTGCAGGATTTCTTTTCCTTTAGTGACTTCAGTTCTTGGTCGAGAGGCTTTGAAGAATGAAGAGGGTGACCAGATGAAGAGCGGCTTATTGGGACATAGTACAAAGCTCCTGAAGAGGGAGGGGACCTGAGAGGGTTGCCATTGGAGTTTCTAAGTCTAGGGGTTTTTATGAGGGGTTTTTATGTGAGCGGCTGTTTAAATCTGCTTAACCCTCCATGCATCTGTTACCCAATCAGATTTTTGTCTATATACTTGTTAACCTATCAGATAGTTGTTTACTGGGGAAAGGATGGAGGGCTCTTTTCAGGGTGGTGTATAACAACAGGATGGGTTCTTTTTCTTTTAAGGGTAGTTTCATCTAAGGAGAGGGGCCCTTCGTCCCTGCCTTTCTTTCGACTATCCTCAAGTCCGCCAATGCAGCAGGGAAAGCTTTCTTAGATTCTAAACCAAAACCTCTACAGTGACTAAAAGTCACTCTCAGGTCATCTAAAAATTACCTTTGGCTCTTCTTACTTTTATCAGGAGTGATTCATTAATGGAGCAAAGAGCTGTCAACCAATTCGGTAAAGCATCACAAGAAGCTGGTGACACAGGTGATACACAGTGAGGTTTTAATTTAATGGTAGGGTCCACAGGCTGTATCTTCACAAGACAAATATTTGTACTTTCTTGAGGCTTTCACACTTATCACTAGATTATTAAACTGCAAGCAAACATTCTCCTCTTGCTCTCTACTTTGTAACGGGATTATTTTGTTAATCCAGTGTGTGTCGATGTGAAAAGTCTACTTCCCTCCAGATTATGATATGATGATCATGCACTGTCTACCAGGGATAAACAAAATCTTCCTTTTTCCCCAGCCACACAGATTTTGCTAAATTTTACTTTCTATAATTTGTGCAATGAATACCACTGTTGTCTTTTTAATACAGCCATAAAAATTATATTTTTATGTTTGATTATTCGCTTTCTAAAACTTTCTCCCTTAATCCCTCCAGAAGCAAGGGGAATAATTACTACACTTGTGTCTGTGCAGACCCAAATTGTTTTGGAAAATACATGAGATTTTTTATTGCTGAGATTCTGAAGAAAAAACAGTAGAGGAAGCATTTTAAAATTTCTAAAGAAAGTACTTATCCAGTTGTTTGTAGGGAAGCCAGGAATGAAGATGTGATTGTCTTATCTTTGTTGACTTCAGGACTATGCCCTGGAATGATCTGAGGCACCCCATTACCTGTCCTGCAACTGAGCTCTCTCATTTGTCATCTTTACCCAGAAGGCATAGAAAACCTATTTTACCTGAGTTATATGGAGCAAACTTCAATCACTGAGCTACATTTTTACACCTTGTGTTTTGAAGAGAAATGGTTTCAGCATTATCTCAGGCTGGTTGTATTGTGGCTTTTCCTTCAAAGCAGTTAATGGTCCCCTGCATAAGTTGGTGAAATGGATATATAAGGGTGCTTGTATTATTGGGTCTGGCCGAGATCTGGATGTTTGCTGAGAGCAGAGATCTGTAGCCATGTACATAGAGCTATGTACATTAAGTGGACTTTGGAATTAGCGTGCTTGGTGAATATCATGACGAGTTGGAAGGGGCCTCTTTGCGAAGTTTCTGTCATGTTGGTGTGTGTTTCATGAAGGTTCTTTACATTTTCTTGTAAGACTCTGAGATTATAGATATCTGTGAAATAACAACCATCGTAGATACACAAATGTTTTCCTCAGGGAATTTATCTTATTCTCCATTTCTTCTGGGTATTGATTCCAAGGTACCATGTTACCTTCATTTTCTTTACTCTCATGGCTTACCTCTTGGCTTGCTCTGCTCACCCCATCCTGATTTGCATTGCTGGTTACTCAGATCCAGATTATTACAGACCCGGAACCCCCAGATTGTAAGAATGGGGGGGCAGACATTTGTAACATCATCTCATTTACTGACCAAAATATATGTTGATCCTTGACCAATTAAGTAATAAAATTATAAAATCCTCCATGGAAAGATTAGGCACATTCTCAGAGCCTCAAATGCATATTGTTACTGAACATATATTTTTATGTTGCTGTGGGAAGTGGTTCCACAAAACCGCAGGCAACTTCAACTCTAGCTAAATAAATATTAGCTCAGCTGCTAGTTCCGAATAGAGGATATAGGTTAATGTCAAGTAGAGAATTATCAAAATCAGTACAATCTTTTTGAGAGCAGAAAAAAAGTTTTCCACAAAAGAGGGAAATTCCCCCTAATTCTTTTTAACCAAAAGAAAAACATTACCCAAATTATAAAGCAAATAATTTCATGAGAGTCATACCGTCAAAAAATCAGGTAAGAATGAATCAACATTTTATTTTCTATAAACAGAAAGAAGTTCTTGGAATTTTAATAATTTGATCTTAGAAACAAAAACCTATATTTTTGGGTGCCTGGGTGGCTCAGTGGGTTAAAACCTCTGCCTTCGGCTCAGGTCATGATCTCAGGGTCCTGGGATCGAGGCCTGCGTCCGGCTCTCTGCTCTGCGGGGAGTCTGTTTCCTCTGCTCTGTCTCTGCCTCCCTCTGCCTACTTGTGATCTCTCTCTGTGTCAAATAAGTAAATAAAATCTTTAAAAAACCCCTATATTTTGATATATATGTGTGTGTGTGTGTGTGTGTGTGTGTGTCCATGTAAATATATATACGTAATACTCTTAAAAATATTATTTTGTACATAAGTGGGACTCAGAGAAATTAAGTAACATGCCTTGTTTCACATAGTCAAAAAAAAATAAAGAGACAGAAGTTTTAAAATTAAAATTAGAATGTGAATTCAGGCCTATAAAATAACTCCAAAGAACACTTTCCATCATGCCATGTCTTCTTAAGACACAAGCAGTCTCTCAGAATTTTCCAGATAAAAACATTTGATAAAAAGGGACATCTAGTAGTTACTTCAAAAAATGATTTAAAAAAATCCATTTTCAATGAGCCAAAAAGAATAGTATAGAGAAGGAAATTCTGAAAAATCAAATATTTAAGCTATTTTACCAAAATTGAAATGCAGTCAGCTTTGCTTTTCCTTAAAATTAAATGTTCTTAATTGATATCCTTTTACATTATTTAATTTCATGCTATTAAAATTAATAATAATAATAATAGTATTTTGATCCTCCGTGGATTGGAGTGGAAAGAAACATTTAAGGTTTTCAGAAATGATTTTAAGTCACTGGATTTTGAACACAGAAGCAGTCTTCAATACACCCTAGGAACAGATGGTAATAATAAAATCAGTCTTCTGAATTGTTTGCATCTAATTTCAGATCAGAAATCATTACTGTTCCGAGGGCAATAGGGAAGGTGTTTTGTGAGTTTTGCATATTAGACTTAAAAGTCAGTACTGCAATTTCCACCTCATTGTTCCACCTCGCCAACATTAATGGGTGATCTAAATAAAACTGGCTGACTTCGTCTCACCACAGAAATGGCCTGGTCTCAGCACAGCGGTACAAACAAATGACCACATAACGACTCCGAAAGATTTGAAACAATCATGTACATCTTTACGGAAGATTTTTTTAAGGGGGTATCAAGGAGAAATTACACAACAGCACCAAGCAAAATGTCTTGAAAATCCTCTCTGCAGTAACATCTCTAGAGTTGTGTCCGCCATGAAACAGCACTTTGTAAGGAAGGAGCAGTTCTGCTAACTAAAGTCCCCTGTCTGCAGGCCAGGCTCTGCTAATCACCAATCACTAATCACCAGCTTTGCTAATCGCTTTAAAAATGGCAGGTCCTCCTTGCCTTGTTCCTGATCTCAGAGGAAAGGCTGTCAGTTTTTCCCCATTGAGGATGATATTCGCTGTGGGTTTTTCGTAGATAGATTATGAGGTTGAGAAATGTTCCCTCTATCCCTATACTTTGAAGAGTTTTGATCAGAAATGGATGTTGTATTTTGTCAAATGCCTTTTCTGCATCAATTGAGCGTACCATGTGGTTTTTCTCTCTTCTCTTATTGATTTGTTCTATCACGTTGATTGTTTTGCGAGTGTTGAACCACCCCTGCATCCCTGGGATAAAACCCACCTGGTCATGGTGGATAATCTTTTTAAAGTATTGTTGGATCCTGTTAGCAAGGATCTTGTTGAGAATCTTGGCATCCGTATTCATCAGCGATATTGGTCTGAAGTTCTCACCACTACTATTCAACATAGTGTTAGAAGTCCTAGCAACAGCAATCAGACAACAGAAAGAAATAAAAGGTATCCAGCTTGGCAAAGAGGAAGTCAAACTCTCTCTCTTTGCAGATGACATGATACTATATGTGGAAAACCCAAAAGACTCTACCCCCAAACTACTAGAACTCATTCAACAATTTGGTAATGTGGCAGGATACAAAATCAATGCACAGAAATCAGTTGCATTCTTGTATGCTAACAATGAAAAAATAGAAAGGGAAATCAGAGAATTGATTCTGTTTACTATAGCACCAAAAACTATAAAATACTTAGGAATAAACCTAACCAAAGAAGTCAAGGATCTGTACTCGAGGAACTACAGATCCCTCATGAAAGAAATTGAAGAAGACACAAAAAGATGGAAGAGCATTCCATGCTCATGGATCGGAAGAATAAACATTGTCAAAATGTCTATACTGCCCAGAGAAATCTACACTTTCAATGCCATTCCGATCAAAATTCCACCAACATTCTTCAAGACGTTAGAACAAACAATCCTAAAACTTATATGGAACCAAAAAAGACCCCGAATCGCTAAGGAATTGCTGAAGAAGAAAAGCAAAGCTGGGGGCATCTCATTACCTGA
>PITA01031607.1:0-14998 GCA_004023965.1 Spilogale gracilis
CTACAGACAAAGGGCTGGTATCCAAGATCTATAAAGAACTACTCAAACTCAACATCCAAAAAGAAGATGAACACATCAAAAAATGGACAAGAGACATGAAGAGGCACTTCTCCACAGAAGATATACAAATGGCTAACAGACACATGAAAAAGTGTTCAGCGTCACTAGCTATCAGGGAAATTGAAATCAAAACCACACTGAGATACCACCTTACACCAGTCAGAATGGCCAAAAATAACAAGTCAGGAAATAACAAGTGTTGGAGAAGCTGTGGAGAAAGGGGAACCCTCTTACACTGTTGGTGGGAATGTAAACTGGTGCAGTGGCTTTGGAAACAATGTGGAGATTCCTTAAAAAATTAAAAATAGAGCTACCTTATGACCCTGCAATTGCACTACTGGGCATTTACCCCAAAGATACAGATGTAGTAAAAAGAAGGGCCATATATACACCAATGTTCATTGCAGCAATGGCCACAATCGCCAAACTGTGGGAAGAGCCAAGGTGCCCATCAACAGATGAATGGATAAAGAAGATGTGGTACATATATACAATGGAGTACTATGCCTCCAACAGCAAGGATGAATATCCAACTTTTGTAGCAACATGGACTGGACTAGAAGAGATTATGCTGAGTGAAATAAGCCAAGTAGAGAAAGTCAAGTATCACATGGTTTCACTTACTTGCAGTGCATAAGGGGTAACCTAAAGGACAGTAGGAGAAGGAAAGTAAATGGGAAGTAGGGTAATCCAGGGAGAGAAACGAAACAACAGAGACTTTGGACACAAAACAAACTGAGGGACTTGGAGGGAGGGGGTGGAGGGATGGGAGAGCCTGGTGGTGGGTACTGAGGGCACCTATTGCGTGGAGCACTGGGTGTGGGGAATGGGGAATGAATCTTGGAACACTGGAAAAAAATTTAAGTAACAATAAAAAAAAAAAGACATCAGGCAGAAACAAGGACCAAATATATAGACTATCACTATCAACATGGTAAATGCAAATTGTACTACTCTAAATAAAGGAGTGACACATTTTTCCTTTAAAAGGACAGAGAATAAATATTTTAGACTTTGTGGGTCAAGGTTGAGGAAATGGTGTAGGTAACTATATAAGAATAAACTATTTATTGATGATATTTAAACAATAATAATAAAGCTCATTTTTTTTTGTAAAACAGTTCTATAAAGAAGAATGGAATTCCTTGTTCTTTTAAATAATATTTTTGCTTAATTGTGGTTCAAATACATTGTTCCCTATCATCAAAATCAATTGCAAATATTTACCTGTTAATGCTGATCTGCACTAAGATTTTACATATTTTAAGGATGCCTGGGTGGCCCATTTGGTTTAGGTCTGCCTTCAGCTCAGGTGATGGTCCATGGGTCCTGGGATCAAGCCCCACATTGGGAGGGGGAGGGTCTCTGCTCAGCAGGGAGTCCGCTTCTCCTTCTCCTTTTGCCCCCTCTTCTCACTTGTGTTCTCAAAAACAAATATATAAAATCTTTTCAAAAATATTTTCTATATTTTATATTTGAAAATGTCTTTTCAGACAGATACTGCCAAATACTGGTATCAATGCACAAAATATAAAATTTTAGTTGAGTGTACTCATTTCTTGGGAGGCATTTATAGAATTCTGTTATATTCTTCTGATATTTTTCTTATAACACATTATTACATTGCAGATTAATTAATTTCAATTGGAAAGTTATGTGACAGCTTCTCAATTCCACATTTAAATGGATTTTTAAGTATGAAAATTTCCATTGTCTTTACATAGAAGTCTGAGAAATACTACTGGATCTATGGTTTGAATTCATAAAATATATCTGCTGCAAATGTGTGGAAATGAAAATCTCACTTTTCAGTCTGCCTTCTGACAGCATAGGAAGTTTGTATAGCAGCCTGACATCACTTGTATGTATTAGGCAATATTACAAGATGACTCTCAATGTCCTCACCTTCCTGTATACACATGCTGTATAATCTCTGGGACAGAGAATAGGTTGGATTTTACTCCCATGATTAGGCTTGGCCACATGAGCCCTTTAAACTTGGTCTAGAGGTCGGAGATAGAGGAAACCTGAGATTACAAAGATGAGAAGGATTTGGTGCACTGTTGCTGGCTTGAAGGTGGAGAGGGCCACGTAAGAAAGGAATGTGGGCAGCCACCTCATGCTCACAGTATCTCTTGGCGGAAATCATCAAGGACACTTGATTTTCTGTCCTCTAACTGAAAGGAGCTGAACTCTACTAAGGGCAAGAGTGAACTTGGAAGTGGGTTTTCCCTAGAGCCTCCACAGGAGAACTTGCCTGGCTGACACCTTGATTTAAGCATACAGAACTGTGAGTTGATAAATGGGTTTGCTTTAAACTGCCCAGTTTCTTCTACTAACTTGCTACACAGCAATGGGAAAATAAAATACTTCATTCAAACAATGTAAGTTATTGTTGAAATGACTTTACTGCATTACGATTCATATATAAAGCATTTGTTTTGCTTGTAAGTTTAAGTTGAATCCATTATAGATATCAAGTCTGAAGCAAAGCTGATACCCAAAATCATTTAATATTTCAAACAGTGATTCAGTTGTTCTTCCTGCCACAAAAATTTCATCCTCAGCCCTGATAAAAAAGAAAACTATAATAAAAACATTACCACTGTTAAACCAGTCAATGGCTGCATGGTGGGGCAACTCAGCATATTGTTTTTATTTCTGACAAAAATTCATGGAACTGACAATGGGTAAAGCCACAGAGTGAAAGAAGATCACCACTGAACACTACCGGTTCAAGAACACACTATAGATTCAACTATTTTCCACAAAGTGTCCAGTGAGGAGTCATATCAAATACATTTTCAATTTCACAAACTGCGAATCTGCACAACTGGTCTTTTCTCTGCTCTATACATATTGCCATTACCATTAGTTATAATATTTTAGCTAATTCCATGTCAGGCTGTACTGAATTAGCCTTTTCTAAACGTCTTTAAAAATTTCTTGCCTATGATTGTTCCACACAGACTATTCAGTAGGGGCTAATTCTTCAGTCACTTCACATTTGGCAGAAACTCCTCGAAGCAACAATACTGAGCAATATCAGTTAACATCTGTTGGCTGATCAATAGCCATGGAAACCACTCAAAATCACTTGCTTTGTTTTTCAATTGACTGTTCTCTGGCTCCCAACACCCTCAATTCTTTCAGCAACTGTTCTTACAAGAAGGCTAATAGTCTTCAAGAAGTTAATTTTCTCTGGGTACATTTCTTCAGTTACTTCAAACACTATTCAATTAACTCAAAAACAGCAAATAGCTTCCTTTGCTTAACTAATGAGAGTGACTCGGAAATTGATTTTGGTTGCAGGTTCAGTTTTATTTTTTACTTTGGTGAAGAAATTCTGCTATGATGAGATATTGCATTTCCAATTTTCTCATTTTTCTATTGTTTTCTTATGAGTTGGGAACATTGTTGAAGGGGTACTTAGTTTAGTGATGTTGACGTATGTTGTATCACTTCGGTACAACTATAGAACCACTGCATAACAAAAAAAATGCTCTATCAATGCTGTCATATGACCATATGATAGCCCTTGGAAGGTTACAGCTTTAAAACTCTCACTGTGATTGACAGTATGCTGAAAAACAACAAGAAGTAATGAGGGCACAGTATATGGTCTCTGCGATGGCTATACAACTTTGTCATTGTAGTGCATATACAGCGATAGAACAACAGGTAAACAGATAAGCCTGGCTATCTTCTAATAAAACTTTATTTACAGGCATTGCAATTTGTCTACAATTTTCATGTGTCATGAAATATTCTTCTTTTGATTATTTTAAACCATTTCAAAAAGGAAAAAATACTCCCAGTTCATAGGCCCACCAAAAACAGGTCAGAGCTTGTCAGCCCGTGTTAAGTTTAGATGTTCATGCTCAAAAGCAAAACAGGGTGAGTTATTGATCAGAGTCTCCAGGTGTCACTATATAATTCAGATTAAATATGAATGTCAAGGGCACAAATACTCATTTCAGAAACTTCATTTGCCTGAACCCTGATTTAAGATGCATAATAAAAGAGTCAAACATTGAAATATTCCTTGTTGCACTCCTTTAAGACAGTGTCCCTTGACAGTAAATCAAGCACCTTGGGGGGGAGTACTTGCTATAAATGCATACTCATGCTTCTCCTCTAATTTTATTCCACTAGAAATTTATACTTTTAATAAGCTGTCTAGTTAATTTTTGTGTATATTAAAGTTCAAGAACAATTTCCTTAGGTTGGAAGTATTTGGTAAGTATTTTAAGTGACCAAATCACTCATGTGTGAAACCAGAGAAACCCATGTGTATATCTAATTATCTATAGAGATGTTATCAAAACTGACTGTGGCATAAACCCATTCAGTAAATATCACTTTAAGAAACTGGTACTGGGACAAGGGGGAAACTAGGAAAGTCAGTCTTAGATGTATGCTAAACACACACACATAGTACATGCACAGAGACATACGCATAGACACACATACAATCTCCTGTCCCTTAACAGGAGACAATTTAATGTATCAACAAAATTTGTTGTTTCCTTATAATTATTAGGCTATAATTTCATGTACTGACATCTACAATTATAAGGAGTTTGTATGATTACATGTTGGGAAGGTATCAGGAGAGAAGATGATAATAATTTTAGATCTGATTTAAATTCCTGTTTTATGCCAGAAAACCTTTTCTTTGGCAAAACCTTTATTCTTTGAAACTCTGAAGCCTATGTTAATGGATGAGGCCAAGACTTAATATGAGTCATTTTTCATTTAATCCTTAGACAATACAGGGATTCTGGAACATTCTCATGTGTCTTAATTAAAATTTTCAATGTTTTAAGATATGTTCACACAAACTCAACTCTTAAATAAGGGAAAAAAATAAACAATAGTTTCTTAAGACATAGCACTGACCACATAGTAACAAAGGCCAATAATGATGAAAAAATGTTTTATTAATATATAAAGTATTATTTGCTTCAGGGGTACAGGTCTGTGAATCATCAGTCTTACACAATTCACAGTACTCACCATAGTACACACCCTCCCTAATTTCCATCACCCAGCCACCCCATTCCTCCCACTCCACTCCCCTCCAGCAACCTTCAGTTTGTTTCCTGAGATTAACAGTCTCTTATGCATCTGGGTATACTTGCTTATGAGAGCCCACATTCAAATTCAAGTTAGGATTATAAGGAAACTTTAGTCTGAATTTAGGAAATTCCAGAGCAGCCATTTAACAATAACATATACATTAGCATATCTTCACATATGCACTTAAACAGACTTGAGAAATCTGTACTCTTCATTTAAAAATTAAGTTTTTATTTATTGCATAAATAATACAGCAGCAGACATTTTAATTTTTTTTAAAGATTTTATTTATTTGACAGAGAGAAACACAGAGAGAGAGGGAACACAAGTAGGGGAATGAGAGAGGGAGAAGCAGGCTTCCCGCAGAGCAGGGAGCCTGATGTGGGGCTTGATCCCGGGTCTCCAGAATTATGACCTGAGCCGAAGGCAGTTGCTTAACCAACTGAGCCACCCAGGCGCCCCTTATTTTTTTTTTAAATCATACAAATCAATACTCTTTTTCTCCCTAGTCAAAGTGCACTCATTACTTTTACAGTTGCCAATCATAGTGGGAATAAAACTTTGTGTCCTTGGAAAAACAAGAATTTTCCAAACTGCCTCAATTGTCATCATTGATGGTCATTTATAATAATGACACTGAGGAGGTGAATTCTGATTATATTCTAGAGTCTCTAAATGTTAGATTATAAGGTTAACTATTGATTTCTTAATTTTAATATGTCTTCAAACAAGAACTATGAGGAAAGCAGCCAAGTGTTCCCAATTATGAAGTGGGGATGGGGGATTTGATAGCAGATAGCTTTCCCTATTAGGTCAATGTAGCAGTTGTTGCCATACCTCCTACTCAGCAGCTGGTATGTCACCGGGTATGGAACAGAGTTAAACACCTCTTTTCCTGGGGCACACAACTTGATTACATTCTCAGCTTGCTTTGCAAATAGGTCTGGCCACATGACGTTGTTCTGGATAATGAAACATTAGCATAATCAATGTGTAACACTTCTAGAACTGGCCCATCAAACTTCCCATGTGCCAAATTCCATAACATTCTCATTTTCCCCTTGGACGGAGATAATTACACAACCATGGAAGCCACGTCTGGAAGATGACAGAGACTCCATTAACCTGGGTCCCCAAATGACTAAGTGGAATAGACAATCCTCTACTTTGCACTAACCTAGAATAGCTTGGGACTGTTTCGTGAGCAAGAAATAAACCTGTAGCTGTCTGATAAATTATAAATGGTGTGGTCAATTTTCTATAGCAATTACTATTACTCTATTATTATGTAATTGGGGATACAGGCAAAAAAGAGGGTGTATTTTCTCTCTTCTTTCTTTCCAAGACAAAATTGCTAGCCCTTCTGTCCCCACAATGCCTGCAACACTCAGGACTTCACTGTCACTCATCTAATCTCTAGCTTCTCCTTGAACCTTCTGAATGCAAGTGTTGAATCATTACTTTGTACACCTGAAACTAATACTAATTAACTAGACTTTAAATTAAAACTTAGAACAGGGGTGCCTGGGTGGCTCAGTTGGTTGGGCAGCTGCCTTTGGCTCAGGTCATGATCCCGGAGACCTGGGATCGAGTCCCACATCGGGCTTCCTGCTCGGCGAGAAGCCTGCTTCTGTCTCTATCACTCCCCCTGCTTGTGTTCCCTCTCTGACTGTGTTTCTCTCTGTCAAAATAAATAAAATGTTTAAAAAAAAAAAACTTAGAACAAATAAGAACAGTATTTAGAACAGTTCTAGGCTCTCCTATTTATAATAAAAACTGGGTGAGCCTTATCTAATTTCTATTATCATATTTAAAATGGAAAAATAACCACTTAATCCTGTGGTCTCAGTTCTTCTTAACTGACAACTCCAATAATATAAAACCATGTATATCAATATTTTATAAAACAGAGTAAGTTAGAATTGACTGAAATCTCCCAAAATGCTTAGTACATCTGCAGATACAGCTCTATCTAGGACAGGCAGATCTGGTGTTACAGTAGACGGTTTTGGCAACCAATATTTATCTTTTTATTAAAACGAAAGGCTTGAAGAAAGGCATGCTGCTTCTGCAATTTCAGGAATGTCTGATCTTCTGCCAACAATAACACTGACATTTAATTATGCCTGTTATCTGCTATATCTATCATGAACCTAACCATAGAATGTAACTGCACTCTTAGAAATGAACAAAATAGGAGATTCCTTAAGGGCCACATGCATCATCTCAATATGTATCTAATCTCAACTAGGTCTTCAATTTAACTTTGCATTCCTTAAATTCAGCTGACAAACTATCTTATTTCCTATGATAGCTCTTCCAGAACTTTTCTACTCTTCTTAAGTGTCCAACCCTAACCCTGCATTTCTCATTTTCAGCAGTTATGTTACTGAGAAGATGCAGACCATCCTGAGGACTTGCTCAAATTCTTCACCTTTATCTCTATCTTCATCTCTATGTTCCTTCTTACTCCACATAGCAGAGGAATAAGTTTCCTCTATCTCCCTGAAGCCGCATCATCTGTCTTCTAACTCAAGATACCCACCCATCCTTACCCTTGAATCAGATTATTTTCACTTCTTCCAGAGTTTCTCTCTCAAGCTTTCTCATTTTCCCAGTACAATTTTTTTTCTTCCTCTATCTTAAATTATTTTTCTCAGTCTAAAGCAAAATTTTTACACATCCATAAGAATTAAAAAAATAAAGATAAAGGAAATCTCTCTTGAAGACTCTGAAACTTATTCTTTCTTTCTCTCTCTCTCTTTTATTAATACACTTCTAAAGGAATAATCTATATTTTCTGCTTCCTTTCCTTCTCTAGCTATTGGTTTCTTAATTTTTCTTAATCCAGATTTATGAAGAAGTGAGCTGGATATTGTCAGCCAAAGATAGGCTAAGAAGGCCACAGAAAGAAAAAAGCAAAAGCAAAACAAAAGGACAGGTTTGAAGGGAAATGCACTTGTTGGGTGGGAGAACTATACACTTTCAGGGGAAGAATAGGGAAAATAGAATGTAATAGGGTGCAGAGGGCTCTGGATAAAAAGATCTATGCAGAATATTCGATGGTTTCACTGTAGTTATATATTTTTTAAGATTTTATTTATTTATTTGACAGAGAGAAACAGAGCTAGAGAGGGAACACAAGCAGGGGGAGTGAGTGGGGGAGAAGCAGGCTTCCTGCAGAGCAGGGAGCCCGATGTGGGACTCGATCCAGGGTCTCCAGGATCATGACCTGAGCCGAAAGCAGTCACTCAACCAACTGAGCCACCGAGGCGCCCCTCACTGTAGTTATTTTTAAACAAAGAAATATGTTAGAGCCTCTAAAACCACCAAAATATAGAATACACTTTAAATTTAGGAAAATGGGCAAGAGATTTTAGCTACTATTCTCAGTCCCACGTCCTTGTTTTCTGCTACATCTTATCACCTCTTTCTTGCTACTATAGTCTTCTGCCTTTAGACCAAAGTTAATATCAGTGTCCTTATCCCATTATGACAATTCATAGCTTTCTTCACACTATCAGAACCAACATTTTCATGTTATATTTCACATACTATATGAAGGCAGTGAAGAGAAATCTGAGTGCATAAAAAAGCCACTGATAAAGGATAGTCCAGCTAAAAGAATGAGAAAATATCACTTCTAAAATTTCCTGTTGGATTTTTGAGATAGGATTCTCTCACAAGGTTACAGTGACTATGATAGGGAACTTACTGAATCGATTATTTGGCCTTACAAACAGATATGCTCTTTTAAGAAAAAAATACATACATATATATGCAAATATATCATACATATATGATTCATATTAATTCAATGTATGTGTTTGTTCTGAGCTTTGTCATAGAGTTATGGCGTGCAATGGTGTGCTGTGTGCCTGCTGAGGCCAGGTCGATGGGCAGATAACATCATACATGCGTAACCATCCACAGGAATTGAAAGTTGACACTTACCAGTTGCTATGTTCTAGATACTGTTCTATATGTTTTACATTTATCAACTTATTTAACTCTTAACATAAGAAAGGTGGCTCAGAGAAGGGTTTGGACTGAAGAAGAGGTAGTATCCACCCAGGCCGGTGAGCACCTGGCCCATGCTCATACCATGTCACAATTTAAGCCTTTCCTGGGGCACGAATATCTGCCACTTATATACACAACCCACCATAAATCCGTTAAATTCGGTAACAGTGTGCAGACAACAGAGGCGAGGAGTGTGTCCCCCCGCAAAATGCTACAGTTTAAGGAAAAGCGACCTGAGAAAAGATGTTATATGTTTCCAGTAACAAACAAATATGCATGGGTCAGTTTCTGGGTTTTCAGATCAAAAGCAGGTGGCATTGCTTTGCTACAGCCGAACAGAAATTAGATTGTTGTTCTGGATGGAAGGACAGGGCCAAGACTGTTTATGCACTGGTGATCACAGAGGGACAGATGGACAGCACCAGGGAATCAATCTCATAGATGTCAGAGAACTGAGAGGAACAAAACAACAGAGAGGAGAGGGGCAGAGACTGGAGAGGATTCTACAGATATTTCTATAGATTTCTACAGATACTTCATTTTGTTTATAGCTCTTACTTTCCCAGAACTTTATTTAAACTCTTGTTTCTTAAAATTTTCATCCTCAGTCATAGGAAAGATGCTATTATTCTGCACAAGACTAAAGTTATGCTGATTATAGTATAATTTCAATAAACTACAGGCTATATTAGTACTTCATTGTCTTTAAGGAAATATAAGGGACAAGTTATATTATGCTTTTTCTTCGGTCTTTCAGACACGAGCATTTCCTCAGAGACAACAGAGGTTGTCAGATCTAGGTCAAGAGATCTAGGTCCAATCAAAGACAGTCTGGTCAGAAAGATTTCAGATTTAATAAACAAGAATATGATAGATGTTACCTGGGTGCTGTATATTAAAGCAGAGAAATAATTTAGTTAACTTATAGTAAATAAGACGTATTAACTTCTTTATTAAGTAGGCATACACTGTTTATGTTAAGGGGTAGGTGTAGATTCCTCTCCAGTCCCACTAACTCAAGACAGGTCATGGAAAGTAATAGACTTAAGTCGAAAAAAGACAGCTGAGTATATAGAGGGCTGAAGGTTGACCTAAGTATGAAGGATGGCATTAGCACAGTTTCTTTCCATGATATCTTTCCAAAAAGTTAAGCATTTTTTCTTCTACTCTGTCAATTTTTCCAAGGCTAGTACAGAAATACTCCATGAATCAGAATACAGACTTGATTGGAATAGTTTTGAGTTTTTCTGATGAGGCTTATTTGTTACATTAAAAAAGATTTGAAAACTCACTAGCAATTAACTAAGATAAAATGCTTAATATAAGCAAATTTAATTGAAATGTCATATGCTTACTTTTAAAAATATAAAATGTAAAATATTTGCAGAGATGCATTGACTTCTTAATTAACAGACATTGTGAGGCAAGATAGCCAGGAAAAAAAAAAAAAAAAAAAAGGAAAGAAAATGTTCAGTAAAGTTCCAGAAACTACCCAAATAGTAATAATTTTAAAAAGGATAAATAAAAATAGTTGTGTGTTCTTATCTAAGCACAGTTTTCTGGAATGACCTAATCTCCACCACAGACATGCAGATTAGCCAACATTTCAGACATTTGGTAAGGTATTTATCTCCATTCCACTTAAACAGTTCAGTGCTATATATTAAAGCAGAGAAATAAATTATTTCTTTAGCATTTCCAAGAAAATTTTTTGTGCCGTAAGTTTCTTTAATTGATAAATGTGTTTTTAGCAGAAAGGGGAAAAATTAACAAACCAAGTATGGATTCATGAAATATATGTAAAAGTTTCTGAAAAATAAAAAGTTACAGATGCTAGAAGATGTCCTCTGCATTATATAAAACAAAAGAAATACAATGTATATAAATGAGAAGCTCCTAAGCCTGTGGTTCACTTGAGTAAATAAAAAGGGCTGAGGAGATTTCTGAAAGGACATTATAAAAATAAATCTATTTATGCATCTCTTCAAGCATCACTGTAGACTTGTGCTACTCCACATCATTCTCCCACCTGTTTGGAAAGATATGTCCTGGCAGTGTTTCTAGGGCCTAATATCATTCCTAACACATACAAATTGAATTCCAGCTTCATAGCATCAAATCTCTGGGGAATAAAATCTAGCCACGTACAAAGAACACAAACTGTTCCTTAAAAAGATGGCAGGTATTTGGCACACAATTTGGGTTTTGTTTAAACAAGTTGATTAACAGTATCATGTTGGCAAGTTCATTGTTTATAATGATTCTATTTCATTTGCCTATAAAAAGTAGAAGCACATATTCTGTTTTATAAGCCTGGTATGAATCAATAGGGATTCCTTTTTTTCTCTCATTAAATACTGCATAGCTAAAAACAAGGGGGGGGGAGCAGATAATTTAAATGCAAAAGTTTTAAAGCCCACCAACACTGCTGTAAGAAAAAGGTTTCTGCTAACAATTACCTCATTAACTACACTCAATCTTTTGTGGAAAACAGACAAAAAGACACACTAGTAAATCTCACTCTATTTTTGCATAAAATCAGTGTAGATAAATGGACTCACATCTAGGATAATCACTATTTATTTATTTATTTATTTATTTATTTATTTATTTTTAAGATTTTATTTATTTGACAGAGAGAAACACAGCCAGAGAGGGAACACAAGCAGGGGGAGTGAGAGAGGGAGAAGCAGGCTTCCCGCGGAGCAGGGAGCCCGATATACGACTGGATCCCAAGTCTCCCGGATCATGACCTGAGCCAAGGCAGTCCCTTAACCAACTGAGCCACCCAGGCACCCCTAGGATAATTACTTTTAAATATGACTTTCAAATCTTTCTTGCCGAAGGAGCCTTAGCACTTCCCTCAGGGCAATCAACACATTTACGTATTTCTGAAAAGCAGTAAGTTAAATAAACTTACTTGATGATTGGATGTTTAACAACTGAATATTAGGATTCAGAAATTATTAATACAAATAATGTTATTTCTATTTTCACAGAGGCAGAGCTATGAGAAATCTGTTTTCCTTTTTTTAAAAAAATATTTATTTATTTGACAGAAAAAACAGCTAGAGAGGGAACACAAGCATGGGGAGTGAGAGAAGGAGAAGGTTTCCTGCCAAGCAGGGAGCCTGATGCGGGGCTTGATCCCGGGTCTCTGGGATCATGACCTGAGCCAAAGGCAGTCGCTTAACCAACTGAGCCACCCAGGAGCCCTGAGAAATCTATTTCCTATAATATTTTACTCATTTCTTTCTAACCCAAGATTCTTTAAACTAATCCCCAACTATTTAAAGCACTTTATTTTCCCATTTGTGTTCTCAATTCTAATGTCTACCACTGTTTATAGAATTATTGTTCATTATCCTTTTTATTCCAAGTATGGGAAACAAAACATTACAGACCTTAGATATATGAGTGTTCTGAGTACCAAGCAGTCCTGGGTTCAAGGCCATGAACCTTAAACAAACTCATCTCGTACCCATTTTGCTTGGTTCTGAGACTCCAGTAAGATAATGCATGTAAGTTCTTAGAACAGTAGCTGGTGCATAATAAATGCATCTTTTTCTATTAGTAAATAATTAATATTAGTTGCCATTGTGATTTCTATTTTTAAGTATTTTCCTTTCCTTGCCCTCTTCTGGCTTTATGTAAATCAGTCTATAAATACATTAAATTGATTCCATTTTTACTTAAAAGATTTTAAAATTTTATTGAAAAAATACCTTGAAAATGTTCTCCCTCTGTTTATTTCCATACTGTTTTTTTTTTTTCCTGCTCATCTACAACTTCTTGAAAAAATATGCTAGACATCTTGTCATCACATTCTCATTTATTGCTGAACCTACTGGTTTCTGCTTAGTATCTCAACCCCGGCTCATTTTTATAGAAGCCAATCTTACCTACTCATGTTCTTCTAGCCAGAACCCTTGCTAGAACTGCAGACTCATTTTCTGGCTGTACATTGCTACCTGGATATATGACTGACACCTGGGGCTCAGTAAACCTCAATCAAAACATCCCCTTGGTTTTCAAATTTGCTTTGCCTCTTGTTTGGCCATTCCAGTTTGTGGCACCATTATCATTCAATTGATAATATTAAATTATAAGCATTACATTAACTACAAACTATGACAGCAATAACTAAAACTATCTGAACATTACTGTGTGCCAAGCATTGTTCTAAGTTCACAAATATTAACTCACTTAATGTTCACAAAAATCCCATGAAGTAATTACTACCATTATCTGATGAAGGCCAGGCTTAAGTAACTTGCCCAAGATCACACAACTAGTAAGTAGTAAAACCAGGTGTCCTGCCATTGGAGCCTACATATTTAACCACTTTACCATACTGCCTTTAGCTTGGAAGCCAGAAAGATGAAAGTCACCTTTAACTTCACAATTCACTTCACTTCTTTTATTGAATTAGTACCAAATTTTGCTCATTTTAGCTCATCTGTATATAATAAATAGATCTCTTCAGATTCTCATTTCATCTCACCTATATGATTGCCATGTTCTGTTTCCAGACCTTTCCAATCCACCTAATCCTGTCAGAAGGATCTAATATTAAATTCTGATGAGTTGCTTCCCTGCTTCAATAGCTCCCAATAACTTGGAGAATCAAAACTAAGTTCCACTATGCCAACACTGCCTACCTGTTCAATGCCAACTCTTGTTGCTTTATCCCCATAAAGAATGCTCCAGGAAGGGGCGCCTGGGCGACTCAGTTGGTTAAGTGACTGCCTTCAGCTCAGGTCATGATCCTGGAGACCCGGGATCGAGTCCCCACATCGGGCTCCCTGCTCAGCAGGAAGCCTGCTTCTCCCTCTCTCAGTCCCTCTGCTTGTGTTCCCTCTCTCACTGTGTTTCTCTCTGTCAAATAAATAAAGTATTAAAAAAAAAAAAAAGAATGCTCCAGGAAAACAGAGATCACAAATTGAATCTAGGCTGTGTCATGTGTGATAACCTATCAGAGTATATCAAGCAGGGGACTTTAGAACTTTCTGGGAGAATTAAAACCTAGGGAAAATAAAAGTAAAAATAAAATAGAAATCAAGAACTGGTCAAAACTAAAAACACGATAAAAGATTAGGAATCAGGGTAAATTTGAAAGATAACAACATGAGTTAAATTTTGGAAATATTAAATTTGAAGAGCAAATTCATTTGGCAATGTACAACAATTAAACCTGTACTAGTAACAAAGCCCTAGAATTCAGAAATAAGGAGTTGTTTCAAATATAGTACACTGACCATCTCTCTTCAACTATTCTCTGTAACTTCAATAACTGTGACAACTGAATATACTGTTAAACATTAGCTAGGAAAGTCACCTTCCCCTCACCCATTCTGCCACAGATTGCTTCCTATTTTGGTACTTAGTATATGTGGTACTGCCTGGTGGAACAGTAATTGAGCTCTCTGCATCTAGAAGAAACGTAGTAACTGATGGGGAATTGTTAAGTCTGGAAAAGCAGCCATTGATAGCATGGTATCTGTTGGAACAGCAATGAAATGTAGGTCAAATGCTGCCAGGTCACCCACTGCCCATAGAGAGCCTGTCCCGCCCAACAAAGCAAACACAGAAATTATTTGGGAGACATATCCAAAGGCAAAGGAGACAAAAGCAAAAATGAACTTCTGGGACTTCATCAAAATAAAAAGCTTCTGTACAGCAGAGGAAACAGTCAACAAAACAAAGAGGCAACCCACAGAATGGGAGAAGATATTTGCAAATGACACTACAGACAAAGGGCTGGTATCCAAGATCTATAAAGAACTACTCAAACTCAACATCCAAAAAGAAGATGAACACATCAAAAAATGGA